>VWZI01023716.1:1791237-1803584 GCA_013396835.1 Psilopogon haemacephalus | reverse complement strand
CCCCCCCCCCCCCAAAATAATGATTTAGGCCTATTTTAGCCACATTCAGACAAAAATCAAGCAACCAGACCTCAGTTAGGGTAAATATTTTGGGTGGACACTTTAGGACACATCTGCTGTGCCCCAATATTTGTTGTTGTTTGCCTGCTTTGCTTTGCTTTGCCGGAGCAGTTTCATCTCCTGCCAAAAGGAGCTTTTATTTTATTTTATTTTATTTTTTTTTTACAAACCAGCTTCAAAAGATGTGGCAGGGCCTCAGGTTTCACATAAACACCACATCAGATTTCCAGGAAAGAAGTGTCCCTTGTATTTATTTGTGCTCCAGATCAATCCCTGCTCCCCCTGCCTCAGCTCTCAGCCAGCAGCAGTTGTTAAAGGGACCCTCAGCTCCTACCTGAGTGCAGCATCTCCTGCTGGACCTGCTCTGGCTCTGCTGAGCTCTGGGGCTGTGGGCACTGCTCTGGAGGTGGTGTGGGGCTGGGCTGGGGAGGGCTTCTGGCTCTTTCTGGAAGGTGGGAGAGATGTGGTTGGTGTGGTGTGATGTGGTTTGGCCAATGTGGTTGCTGTGGTGTGGTTAGCGTGGTGAGTGTGGCTGGTGTGGTGAATGAGGGTGATGTGGTGTGGTGAATGTGGTGTGGAGAATGTGGCTGGTGTGGTGGATGTGGTTTGGCCAATGTGGTTGCTGTGGTGTGGTTAGTGTGGTGAGTGTGGCTGGTGTGGTGAATGAGGTTGATGTGGTGTGGTCAGAGTGTGATGTGGTGAATGTGGTTTGGTCAATACAGTTGCTGTGGTGTGATGAGTGTGGCTGGTGTGGTGAATGTGGTGTGTGGTCAGAGTGGTTGGTGTGGTGAATGTGGTTTGGCCAATGTGGTGAATGTGGTGTGGAGAATGTGGCTGGTGTGGTGAATGTGGTTTGGTCAATGTGGTTGATGTGATGAGTGTGGTTGCTGTGGTGAATGTGTTTTGGTCAAGGTGGCTGGTGTGGTGTGGTCAGAGTGGTTGGTGTGGTGAATGTGGTTGGTGTGGTGAATGTGGTTTGGTCAATGTGGCTGGTGTGGTGTGGTCAGAGTGGTTGGTGTGGTGAATGTGGCTGTGGTGAATGTGGTTCGGTCAATGTGGTTGCTATGGTGAGTGTGATGTGGTAGTGTGGCTGCTGTGGTGGATGTGGTTTGGTCAATGTGGTTGCTGTGGTGGATGTGGTGTGGTCAGAGTGGTTGGTGTGGTGAATGTGGCTGTGGTGAATGTGGTTCGGTCAATGTGGTTGCTATGGTGAGTGTGATGTGGTAGTGTGGCTGCTGTGGTGGATGTGGTTTGGTCAATGTGGTTGCTGTGGTGGATGTGGTGTGGTCAGAGTGGTTGGTGTGGTGAATGTGGCTGTGGTGAATGTGGTTCGGTCAATGTGGTTGCTATGGTGAGTGTGATGTGGTAGTGTGGCTGCTGTGGTGGATGTGGTTTGGTCAATGTGGTTGCTGTGGTGGATGTGGTGTGGTCAGAGTGGTTGGTGTGGTGAATGTGGCTGCTGTGGTGAATGTGGTTCGGTCAATGTGGTTGGTGTGGTGAGTGTGGTGTAGTAGTGTGGCTGCTGTGGTGACTGTGGTGTGTGAGCTGGAGTCACAGCTCCTTTTCCTCCCAGCTTCCTTTCTCCAGAGGAGCTAACCCTGCTGGGCTGTGTCCTGCTTTGCTGTGTTTCAGAACCTCCTACTACACAGGCTACAGGCAGGTGTACAAGCTGGAGCAGCAGACCAGGTACCGCTGCTGCCCAGGCTGGGCTCAGCTGGGAGCTGCCAGTGGCTGCCTCTACCGTAAGTACTCTGCTGGCCAGGCAGGAGCCTTCCTCTGCTGCCCTCGGCCGTGAGCCTTGGGCTCATTGCAAGTCCTGCACCTGCAGGACCTCAGAGCTCATCTCATAGAATGGCTCAGGTTGGAAGGCAACTCAAAGCTCAACCCTCACTGTGGCAGAGCAGCTTTGGCTGTTGCAGGCAAAGCAACAAAGCCTCTGAGCTTCAACCTGCTTTGAGAGGGAGGGAGGGAGGCTGTGCCCAGCCCCAGTGTGAAGCTGATTTGGGCTGCAGTTGACCTCCAGCCCAGGGAAAACTCCCCCAGCCCATCAGTGTTTGTTCTCCAAAGAGGCTGTCTGCACCTTCCCTGCCTTTGGTCCCGAATCAGAGGTTCGGGAGGAAGGGGTGGGGGGGAGAAGAGAAAGGTCTCTCCATATCCAATCCTTGTTCTTCCTGCCACAAAGCCTCCAAGCCAGCAGAGCATCCCTGCAGGGCCAGACCAGCTCTGTGGGTCCCCAACGAGCTGCTGTCAGGCAGCAGATCATAACCTCAGGTGAGCTCAGCAAAGTGCCTCCTGGAATGATTTTTGTTTTGCTGTTGCAGGCAAAGCAACAAAGCCTCTGAGCTCCAACCTGCTTTGCTGTCGAGGGAGGGAGGGAGGCTGTGCCCAGCCCCAGTGTGAAGCTGATTTGGGCTGTAGTTGACCTCCAGCCCAGGGAAAACTCCCCCAGCCCATCAGATTTTGTTCTCCGAAGAGGCTGTCTGCACCTTCCCTGCCTTTGAACCCGAAGCAAAGGTTTCAAAGGTTCTAAAAGGAAAAAAAGAAACGTTGTCCACACCCAATCCTGGTTCTTTTCTGCCCCTCAAAGCCTTCAAGCCAGCAGAGCATCCCTGCAGGGCCAGGCCAGCTCTGTGGGTCCCCAACGAGCTGCTGTCAGGCAGCAGATCATAACCTCAGGTGAACTCAGCAAAGTGCCTCCTGGAATGCTTTTATTTTGTTTTCCTGCCGAGGAAGTGAGTAATTCTACCCAGGGAGGAAGCAGAGGAAAGGAAATGGAGGTGCTCAGGGCAACCTCTGGACTCTTCCTCCTCACCGGGAGCAGTGCTCAGAGGTGGTCGAGCAGGCTGCTGGCTGCGAGTGGCTCTGGGAGGGAAAGGAGAGGCAGGTCCAGCTCCTTTTGGAGTGAAGAACACTCTCAAGCGTGGCTGCTGGGCTCAGGTTTGCTGCTGGCTGAGCCTTGGTGTTGCTGTCCTTGCTGTGCACTTGCTGTAGCTCCCTGTTCCACGGCTCTTGTTTGCCTCCTGCCCGGGTGGGATCCCAGGAGCTGAGGTGGATGTCCTGCAGCTGGAGTGGGAGCTGGAGGACACCTTCCAAGGCTCTTGCCATGATCCCACCCGTTTGCTGCCACGTCCCAAAGCAGGCCTGTGTGTGGCATGGTCAGCCAGAGGGGATGCTGGCAGGAGGGACAAGGACCTGCAGACCCAGGGCAGTGCCTGCACCGCAGCACAGCTCAGCCCGACGGCAGCAGCGCTCCCACCTCTGCTCCGCGGCTGCTGAGCTGTCCCCGCAGCTGTCAGCCAACTCCTCCTGCCTGCCTGACCCCCAAGCCTCCTGCATCACAGTGCTGCGGTTTGCTCTCCTCTTTAACAGCTCCTGGGGCAGCTGACCCTGTGCTCTCTGCAGCAGCAGGGTGACACCAGCTCCAAAAGTTCAGCAGAAGCTGCTGCTGGGCTTTGGAAGTGGATCAGGGCTCCTGCTGGGCTTTGGACCTCTGCTGCTGCTGGGCTCTGGAGGTGGATCAGGAGCTTTGCTGCTGATGGGCTCTGGAGGTGGATCAGGAGCTTTTCTATTGCTGGGCTCTGGAGGTGGATCAGGAGCTTTGCTGCTGCTGGGTTTTAGAGGGAGATCAGGAGCTTTGCTGCTGATGGGCTTTGGAGGTGGATGAGGTCCTTTTCTATTGTTGGGCTTTGGAGGTGGATCAGGAGCTTTTCTATTGCTGGGCTTTGGAGGTGGATCAGGAGCCTTGCTGCTGGTGCTGGCTCCTCTAGTGCTGGGCCAGTTGAAGCTGTGGCATCTGTGTTTGCTTCCAGCCCCCCATGGGCTGTCAGATCTCACCCTGCCAAGTCAGGGTGCCCAGTGCCTGCTTTCTGTCTCCTCTTCTGCTGGTGGCAGAAGCCTGAGGGCTCTTTGTGTGTCCACTGCCCTGTGTCCTGGAGCCCTCATCTGCTTGGTGCTGTCTGGGGAGGAGAGAGGTCAGGAGTCAAGACACCCTTTGCATTTCTAGCATGGCATCAGCTTCTCTCCCTGCCTGCTTTACTGATAGTTTGACTTTCAGACCCAGCTTCTCAGTTTCAAGTGGCCTCTGAGATGCTACTTGAATTCCAGATGGGTTCAATAGCACAGCTCAAGCCCTTGCTGATAAGGATGAGGGGCCTGCGTGTCTGCTAATCCCCATGGGCTCTGCTTTCAGCTGGAGATATTGTAAAGTTGAGTCCTACCAAGTCCACAGCTCTGGGGCTGCACGGAGGAGCTGGAGGTCAGATGCAGACATCGTGTCTGTGCCCTTGGACCAGCCTTTGCCACCTTCAGAAATGCTCTGATGAGACAGAAAGGCACTGAGGAGGGCACTAAGCATGGCAGAGGCTGAGGAGGAGACCATTACTGGAAGATGTAGCACTGGTGACCTTGTCATGGTGTCACCCTGGGCTCACCATGCAGGGCTGGGTTGCACAGAAGCCACCTTGGGCTCATCCTGCAGGGCTGAGTGGCACAGCAGCCACTTTGGGCTCACTGCACAGCTGCAGCATTCTGGCCATGCAGGAAAGCTTCCACAATCATGCTGCAGGCAGCTGAGCTGGCCTCGGGGGGAGCAGCCCTGTTACTTGTGGCCCAAGTTGGGCAGGAAATGTTCTCAGTTACCAGTTTAATTTCCCTGTTACTGCCTTCCCATTGTGCATCACCTCTTGGCTCCTGGAGACTCATTGTTTTGCCAGCTGAAAGGGCTTTGATTGAACTTGTGAACTTTGTAGCCTGGGCTGCAGCCTGGTGCTGGTTAAGCTCCTGCTGTGTGCTGCCCTGGGAGCCCATCTTTGCCCAGGCAGAGTGTGGTCAGCTTCTTCCTCAGGGAGCCTGCAGGAGAAACCTGCTCCCCATCACTGCCTGGCCAAACCAGCCCTGCCTCTGCCTTCCCAGGACTCTTACCTTGCTGAAGCCCAACTTGAGGCTGCAGGGTCAGTGCAGCCCCAGACAGCAACTGTGTGCTGGGCTGCAGCAGGAGCAGCTGTGGGCAGCAGGGCAAGGGAAAGGATTCTGCCCCTTTGCTCTGCTCTCCTCACACCCCACCTGCAGCACTGTCTGCAGCTTTGCAGCCCCCAACACAAGCAGGACATGGAAGTGTTGGAGCCAGTGCAGGGGAGGCCACCAAGATGTAGCTGAGAGGGCTGCAGCAGCTCTGCTCTGAGCACAGGCACAGAGAGTTGGGGCTCTGCAGCCTGCAGAAGAGAAAGCTTCCAGGAGACCTTGGAGTGGCCTTCCAGGATCTGAAAGGGGTTTACAGGAGGGCTGGGGAGATACTACTGACAAGGTCTGGTAATGAGAGGAGGAGGAGGAATGGGTTTGAAGTGGCAGAGGGGAGACTGAAACTGGATGTTAGGAGGAAGTTCTTTGCAGTGAGAGTGGTGAGACACTGGCACAGGTTGCCCAGGGAGGTTGTGGAGCACAGCATGGGGTCAAAGATCACATTCTGTGCTTCTGTGCTCCACAACCTCCCTGGAGGTGTTCAGGACCAGGCTGGATGAAGCCTTGAGCGACTTGTTCTAGTGGGAAGTGTCCCTGCCTGTGTCACCGGAGGGGTTGGAACTGGCTGAGCTTGGAGGTCCCCTCCCAACCTAAACCACTCTATGATTCTACAGCCCATGCCCAGCCTCTGAAGCAGAGGAAGGTGACACTTCCCCCAGCTTCTCCCCTCTCCTTGCCCATTTCCCACACGGCTCTCAATTAATCCTCCCCTGGACCTCGCCGCCCCCAGCGATGTCGCTCTGAATTAGGAGGCAGTTTGCAGAAGGCTCAGGAAGCGCTGGGCTGGGCTTGGGAGGGGGGACACCCAGTGGGCTGGGAAGTAGGTTATGGTGGTGTGCAGCCTTCCCTGTGCCAGCCTGAAGCACAGAGCAGGGAATTGTCCTGCTCATTTAGGAAATCTGGGGCAGAGCCAACAATAACACCCCCAGCTCCTGGGCTCCGCTGCTGCGGTCGCCTCCAGCGCTTGCCTTTGTTGTGCCTGGGGGTCTTGCTGAGCTGAGCACCGGGCAGGGACCCTGCCTGAGGGTGCTTTGTGGTAGTTGAGGTGAAGGACCACTTTGTGTGCAGTTTGCCCTCCACCCTGTGTCAGTTCTGGTAGGGCTTGAGGCGTGAAGGAAAGGGAGAAAGATTGTGAGGAGGGAGCTGAGGTAGTTCAATTCTGGTCCTCCCCAGCCTTCTTCTCCAGACCCTTCAGCACTTTCCTTGCCCTTCTCTGGACATACTGCAGCAGCCCCCTCCATGGCCTTCTTGTGGTGAGGAGCCCAAAGCCAACCCCAGTGTTGAGTAGAGAGGAGGCTGGGGGCAGAAAGGGACCTGCCCAGGTTATCTCTGTTGATTTTAGGCATCATCGAGACATGGTCCCCACCTCCACAGCCCCTAGCAGAGCAGCAACCAGGGGAGGAGGTTTTGGGCAGGTAGCACTGCTCCTCCCCACCTCTGGCTTCGTGTTTATCTCAAATTATCTGTGAAAAAAGCCAACTTATCTTCTGGTGTGCACAGAATGTCCTGCCAGCCTGCCCCACAAATGCAAACACTTCCTTGCACTGCTTCCATCCCTAATTCCTTCTCCTTACTGCATCCAGTTCTGGAGCCTCTGGGACAAGAGGGATGTGGAGATGCTGGAGCATGTCCAGAGAAGGGCCCCGAGGATGCTCAGAGGGCTGCAGCACCTCTGCTGTGAGCACAGCCTGAAAGAGTTGGGACTGTGCAGGCTGGAGAAGAGGAGGCTCTCAGGGGACCTTCTTGTGGCCTTCCAGGATCTGAAGTGGGCTAGAAAAAAGCTGGGGAGGGACTTTTGAGGCTGTCAGGGAGTGACAGGACTGGGGGGAATGAAACAAAGCTGGAGGTGGGGAGATTCAGCCTGGATGTTAGGAAGAAGTTGTTCAGCATGAGGGTGGGGAGAGCCTGGAAGAGGATGCCATGGGAGGTGGTGGAAGCCTCATCCCGGGAGGTGTTTAAGGCACATTCTGTGCTCCACAATCTCCCTGGAGGTGTTCAGAGCCAGGCTGGATGAGGCCAACTGGACCAGCAGCTGCTCCCTGGTGTGTGCCACAGGACTGGACCAGCCCCTGGCTCTCCTAGCAGCACAAAACCATTTTGCTCATTTCCCCACACCCCCTCCCCCTCTTCTTGTTTTCCGCTCCAGCCGAAGCCAAATCCCATCTTTGCTTCAGCAGAGGTCAGGTTTGGCATCTTCCTGAGGGCTCAGGATGCGTTTGCAGGTTGATGGTTCACTGCCTCCCTTGGCAGCAGCCTGCTAGGGCTGGCACAGGAGCCGCAGGGTGAGCTGTGCTTGGCTCCAGCCTTGCCCCTCTGCTCCTTCGAGGAACTCTGCCTCTCTCCGAGCCAGCAGCCGCGGGGCTGCCAGGGCTGTCTGCTGCCGTTCCAGCTCCCTGAAATGACGAAGCTGTCTGGAGCAGGCAGCTGGCTCAGTGGGACACCAGGGTGCCCGGCGCAGGTGACTGCCACACGGTTGGGACTCGCCCTGCGTTCCTGCCCCGGGGCTGCCTCAGCTGCAGCACATCAGGATCACAGAACGGTTTAGGTTGGGAGGGGACCTCGAAGCTCAGCCAATTCTAACCCCCCACCCCCTGCCACAGGCAGGGACACCTCCCACTAGAACAGGTCGCTCAAGGGCTTCATCCAGCCTAGTCCTGAATGCCTCCAGGGAGGTTGTGGAGCACAGAATTTTTGATCCCATTCTGGGCTCAATGGACCTCAAAGCTCAGCCAATTCTAACCCCCACCCACTAGAACAGGTCGCTCAAGGGCTTCATCCAGCCTAGTCCTGAATGCCTCCAGGGAGGTTGTGGAGCACAGAATTTTTGATCCCATTCTGGGCTCAATGGACCTCAAAGCTCAGCCCATTCTAACCCCCACCCACTAGAACAGGTTGCTCAAGGCTTCAGCCAGCCTAGTCCTGAACGCCTCCAGGGAGGTCGTGGAGCACAGAAGCACGGAACCTTTGATCCCATTCTGTTCTTCTGTGCTCCACAACCTCCNCCCACTAGAACAGGTCGCTCAAGGGCTTCATCCAGCCTAGTCCTGAATGCCTCCAAGGAGGTTGTGGAGCACAGAATCTTTGATCCCAATGGACCTCAAAGCTCAGCCCATTCTAACCCCCACCCACTAGAACAGGTCGCTCAAGGCTTCAGCCAGCCTGGCCCTGAACGCCTCCAGGGAGGTCGTGGAGCACAGAAGCACGGAACCTTTGATCCCATTCTGTTCTTCTGTGCTCCACAACCTCCCTGGGCAACCTGTGCCAGTGTCTCACCACCCTCACTGCAAACAACTTCCTCCTAACCTTCAGTTTCTATCGCCCCTTTGCCAGTTTAAACCCATTCCTCCTCCTCCTGTCGTTACAAGACCTCGTGAAAAGTCCATCCCCAGCCCTCCTGTAGGTCCCCTTCAGATACTGGCAGGGACTTTTTAGGCTATCAGGGAGTGACAGGACTTGGGGGAATGGAGCAAAGCTGGAGGTGAGGAGATTCAGATTGGAGGTGAGGAGGAAGTTGCTGAACATGAGAGTGGTGAGAGGCTGGAATGGGTTGCCCCTGCAGGGAGGGGTTTGGGGCCAGATCCCTGGAGGTGTTTTTGGCCAGGCTGGCAGAGGCTGTGGTCAGGCTGCTCTAGGGTAGGGTGTCCCTGGGCATGGCAGGGGAGTTGGAACTGGCTGATCCTTGTGGTCCCTTCCAACCCTGACTGATTCTATGACTCCTGCCGTGGGGCTCAGCCCCTGGCTGGTGTCCCCACCCCCGAGGGGCACATCCGCGGGCGCCCAGAAGGCTGCTCCCGGCCGGTGGCTGCGTTGGGGCGATTTGGAAAGGTGGATTTCAGCAGCCTAATTGAGCAGTGGCTGCCTCTGTGTGTACATTTCACACTCGGCTGGCTGAGAACAGAGCACGGAGCTGCTCAGGCTTCCTTGCAGTTTAGCTCCATTTCACCCTGGGCCAGCGGGAAGGTGATGCTGCCTTTGGGTGCCCTCAGCTCCCCGGGGAGCTCGGCAGAGAGGTGGGGAGCAGCTTCCCCTGCTGCCTTCTGCCCGAGAGGTGCCTCCAGCTTCTCAAGTCACCAACTCCTCCCCGCTGCCGAAAGAGCCGGCAGGGATCTGTGCCGGTCCTGCTCTGGCCCCTGCTTTGTGTCCTCGAAAGTCCCCCCCCGAGGCTCTGCTGGGGAGTCCTCACTGAGCTACTCTAAGGAAAGCCTTCAGACATCAGCTGGGGGCTGTGACCTCCTGTCCTCCAGCTCGGGAGGCTTTGAGTATCGCATTAGCAATTGATTCCCCTCGTAAGAGCCCACCTGGAGTAGTGCATCCAGTGCTGGAGCCCCTGGGACAAGAAGGATGTGGAGATGCTGGAGGTGTGCAGAGAAGGGCCCCGAGGATGCTCAGAGGGCTGCAGCACCTCTGCTGTGAGCACAGCCTGAAAGAGTTGGGGCTGTGCAGGCTGGAGAAGAGGAGGCTCCCAGATGACCTTCTTGTGGCCTTCCAGGATCTGAAGTGGGCTACAGAAAAAGCTGGGGAGGGACTTTTGAGGCTATGAGGGAGGGACAGGACCAGGGGGAATGGAGCAAAGCTCGAGGTGGGGAGATTCATATTGGATGTGAGGAGGAAGTTGTTGAGCATGAGAGTGGTGAGAGCCTGGAATGGGTTGCCCCTGCAGGGAGGTGTTTGGGGCCAGATCCCTGGAGGTGTTTTTGGCCAGGCTGGCAGAGGCTGTGGTCAGGCTGCTCTAGGGTAGGGTGTCCCTGGGCATGGCAGGGGGTTGGAACTGGCTGATCCTTGTGGTCCCTTCCAACCCTGACTGATTCCACGACTCTAAATGGTTCAGTGTCGTTTTTTTCATAGAGACTCAGGCTTGCTGCAGGGCAACACCCTCAGGGTATTTCTCAGGGCTTGTGGACTCCAACCATGATCTCAAGCATCATTTTCTCCCTCCCTCCTTGCAGCTGTCTGCAGCTCTGGGGTTTGTTTCAACGGTGGAATCTGCGCAGAGGGATCCTCCCAGCTCTGTCACTGCCCCCCTGGCTTCCAAGGACCTCGCTGTCAGTATGGTGAGTTGGGGCTTCCCCAGCCCTTCCTTGAATTCCGAGGGGGAAAGGAGAAAGAATCTGAAGGGGCCCTCCAGGAGGGTGGGGAAGGGACTACTGACAAGGTCTTGTAAGGACAGGAGGAGGAGGAATGGGATTAGGTTGGCAGAGGGGAGATTAAAACTGGGTTTTAGGAAGGAGTTGTTGGCAGTGAGGGTGGTGAGACACTGGCACAGGTTGCCCAGGGAGGTTGTGGAGCACATAATGGGATCAAAGTTCAATGGAGATCAATGGTGCCCAATAGAGCCTAATGGATATGAATGAGAGCCCAATGGAACCCAGTGGAGCACAGTGGAGCCCAATAGAGATCAATGGAGCCCAATGGATATCAATGAGAGCCCAATGGATATCTAATGGAGATCAGTGAGAGACCAATGGAGCTCGATGGAGCACAGTGGAGCCCAACAGAGATCAATGGAGCCCAACAGAGAACAATGGAGCCCAATGGATATCAATGAGAGCCAAATGGAGCCCAATGAAGCCCAATGAGAGCCTAATGGAGATCATTGAGAGCCCAATGAAGATTAATGGAGCCTAATGGAGCCCAAAATATGTCTGAAGAATTAGAACAAAGCACGGAGGACAGAGTCCTTGAAGGGGGAACAAAGAAATCTTAAGGGAAGTAAATTTTCTAGAGTAGTGAGAGCCTGGAATGGGTTGCCCAGGGCGGGTGGTTGGGGCCAGATCCCTGGAGGTGTTTTTGGCCAGGCTGGCAGAGGCTGTGGTCAGGCTGCTCTAGGGTAGGGTGTCCTTGGGCATGGCAGGGGGGTTGGAACTGGCTGATCCTTGTGGTCCCTTCCATCCCTGACTGATTCTATGATTCTATGACTGTGTGGTCCTTTTCTGGCCGCTGCTTTGTTTCCTCATCAGTCCCCACCGAGGCCTCTGCTGGGGAGTCCTCACTGAGCCACTCATCTGTCCCCTAGAAAAGCATCTCTGCTCCTGTGTGAGATGAGGAACCCTCAAGAAGCAGTCCCCCCCAAACGGGGCTGTGCAGCACTGAGCTGAGCTGAAGGAGCTGGGGGAGGCTTTGAGCAGCCTGGGCTGGAGGGAGATGTCCCTGCCCAGGGCAGGGAGGGCTTGAGCTGGATGAGCTTTAAGGTCCCTTCCAACCCAACCCACCCTAGGTTTCTATGAAGCCAGGAGTGACCTGGGGCTGTTTGATGAGAAGAGTCTGGGTAATAAGGCTGGGAGAGGCTGGACTGCTCCTCAGCCATGTTCCATGCTGTCATTCCTCTCCCAGCAATCTCTGTGCCTGATCTTAATGGCAGAGCTCTTTTTTCTTTTTTTCTTTTTTTCTTTTTTTCTTTTTTCTTTTTTTTTTTTTTCTTTTTTTTTTTTTTTTTTCTCTTTCTTTTCTGGAAAGGAACACAGAGGTGTTTGTGTTAGGGGCAGGCAGCCCTCAGTGCTGGCCAGACTCTTATCATACCTTTCAGCATGGGATATTTTTGCTGGCCAGCCTGCAGCCAGCTCCCTGTTTACCCTGGCTGGAAAAGCAGGAGGTACCCAACGGGTCTGGCTCCCGGGGGGGGGGGGGGAAAGGCAGCTGCTGTCCTTCCTGCTCTGCTGAGCTCTTGAAAGTGATAATATTTGAGCTCCCCCTGCCTTAACTCGCCCTGCTTTGAAGGCAGAGAGCTCTCACCGGGGCTGGGCCAGCCCCTAGGAGCTCTGCAGCAGGTCTTGTTTACCCTCTGCTGCTGCCTCTCACCTCTCTGAGACGTTTTTGATCCTCTCGAGTGCTCTCAGTGCATCTTCGGTTCCCCTCTCCCTGCGATGTGGCACTGCTGGACTGCTGGACGCGGGGCTTGGCTGGGCACCAAACCAGAGGGGAAGGCTGAGCTGGGCTCCCCAGGTCAAGAGGGACAGGGAACTGCTGCAGAGAGTCCAGCTGAGGGCCGAGGAAGCTGTTGAGGGGCCTGGAGCAGCTCGGTGAGGAGGAGAGGCTGAGAGCCCTGGGGCTGGTTCACAGAGCAGCCGGAGAGAAGCAAGTGAGCTGCACCGAGGGGTTTGGCCTCGCTGCCTGTGTCCTGCCTGCAGCCCAGCAGCTCTGAGCTTCGGCACCCCCTGGCCAGCCCAAGGAGCAATCCACGATAACAACTTTGCAGCGGCTGGGGGCTGCTTTTCCATCCCTCCTTCCCTTCCCTCCTTTCCTTCTCTCCCTTCCTTTCCTTCCCTCTCTTTCTT
>VWZI01023716.1:1759856-1772701 GCA_013396835.1 Psilopogon haemacephalus | reverse complement strand
AAAAAGGAAGAAAAAAAAAAAAAAAAAAAAAAAAAAAAAAAAGGAGGAAAAAAAAAGAGAAGAGGGGAAAAAAAAAAAAAAAAGAAGAAGAAAATCTTCTTCTCTCTTTCTGTCTCTGCAAACAAGCAAAGTCCTGGCGTGCTGCAGCATGAAAAATGCCTCCTCTGAGTGGTACCTTTGACAGAACCAGCAGCTGGAAGGGTGAAACCTGACTTGGGTGACCACCTCGGTGCTCTCCCCTGGCAGGATGAGCCTTTGCTGTGCAGGTCGCTGGGGTGCACCTAAGCAGAGCCCCTGGGCTTGAGGCTTGGACCTTCCAAGGGCACCCTGCACCCTCTGGGCCTTGCTCTGCAGGTGCTGCTGTGGCAAACCCAGACCCTTTGCCAGCGAGTCAGGTTTGGTGCTCAGGAGCTGAGCTGAGCTGCTGGAGTGGGGGAAGCTGCTCCTGCCATGCCCAGGGACACCCTACCCTAGATCAGGCTTCCCACAGCCTCTGCCAGCCTGGCTGCAAACACCTCCAGGGATCTGGCCCCAACCCATTCCAGGCTCTCACCACTCTCATGCTGCAGATCTTCCTCCTCACACATCCACGTGTGATTTCCAGCAGCTCCCTCAGCAGCAACCTGCATGGACACCAGCTGGTGCCTCTGCCAGCTGCATGCTGGTGCTCAGCTCCGTGGAGCAGGCCAAGGTCCCCCTGCCCAGCTGCAGCTCGCAGGCAGTGATGCCCTGCACAGAGGAGTGAGGTGGAACAGAGCTCGGGGAGCAGCTTGGAGCGGGTGAGCAGCGAGCCAGGGGCAGGCTGCCTGCTTGTTCTCACCTGCACCTCTGCCCTGCTCCCAGCAAGACCCAGAGAGAGCAAGGTGAGCCCGAGGAGAGCTGGGCAGCTCTGCCAGCTGTTTGCAGGCACGCCAAGGTGAGCTGAGGACAGGGGAGGGTGGCTGAGGCAGGGCAAGCTCCCTGCTGCCCCTTTGGCTTTGCCAGCCAAGGTGGCTGCTCCTGGGGCGCCTTTGGAAGCTGTGCAGGGTGGCAGAGGAAGCTGCAGGCATCTCCCAGCTGGCTAGGAGAGGCTGCAGTGGAAGGGATGCCAGCCCAAAGAACCCTCTGGAGCTGCCCAAGAGCCTCCAGGGCTTTCCCCAACGCCTGTTCTGCAACAAGAGCAAGGGGAGGGCGTGGAGGCATTTTGGCCACCCCAGGTGACCTTTGTTCTTCCCTCATGCTGCTTGCAAGCCGAGACCAGCCTGAGGCAGGCACCATCTGGCCTTGTGCTGGAGGAGAGAACAACTCCAGGTTGGCAGAGGGTGGGGGGATAAGCATCTTCCTCTCCCACGTCTTCCTCCTGGCTGCGTGACCTTGGCGTGGCTGAGTCCTGCCTGCACTTGGAGCGTGGGGTAAGGAAGCCTTCAGCGCCTCCAGGTGCTCTGTGCCAAAGCAAGAGCTGAAGAGAAGCGTGGAGAAGTCTTCCTCCCACCACACCCCAGCACCACTGCCATGCCCTGAGTCCCTGACCTGTGTCTGCAGAGTTGGGCAGCAGCCCTGAGGTCACCTGCGGCCACCCTGCCCCCCAGGGTTCTTCTCCTTCCAAGTCTCTTCACGTCCTAAAACTGCTGAATTGGCTTCAACCAACTGGTACCAGGGAGATAAAAGCCTCCCAGTCCCACACAGGGCTCACCCTGATGGGCTTTAATTAACCTTTCCCCCTTGCAGCCCTGCTCTGTCATCCAGGCTGATTGCCACAGGGATTGAAGCCTGGCACCGCTCTTTGGCCGGGCACAGCAAACCTGAGCAGCCTCTCTCCTGCCTGGGCTTCCAGCTGGGATCCATCTCCTCCTCCTCCTCAGCCCTCAGAGGAGATAAACTGCCTCTGGACTGAGCATTGAGCAATTAGCAGGGCTGCTGTGGCCACTTTCTCCCCTCTGACACGCAGCCTCTCTCGCAGATAAATCACTTCTAGGAGGACCTGTGCGTGGCCGTGGGGTGCACCTAGCCAAAGCCAGCTCAGAGAATCATAGAATCAGTCAGGGTTGGAAGGGACCACAAGGATCAGCCAGTTCCAACCCCCCTGCCATGCCCAGGGACACCCTACCCTAGAGCAGCCTGACCACAGCCTCTGCCAGCCTGGCCAAAAACACCTCCAGGGATGTGGCCCCAAACATCTCCCTGGGACACCCATTCCAGGGTCTCACCACTCTTATGGTGCTGTGCTGGGTGGCACAAGAAGCATGCAGGCAGTGCTGGGTGGCACAAGAAGCATGCAGGCAGTGCTGGGTGGCACAAGGAGCATGCAGGCTGTGCTGGGTGGCACAGGGAGCATGCAGGCTGGCACAAGGGGCATGCAGGCTGTGCTGGGTGGCACAGGGAGCGTGCAGGCTGTGCTGGGTGGCACAGGGAGCATGCAGGCTGTGCTGGGTGGCACAAGGAGCATGCAGGCTGTGCTGGGTGGCACAGGGAGCATGCAGGCTGGCACAAGGGGCATGCAGGCTGTGCTGGGTGGCACAGGGAGCATGCAGGCTGTGCTGGGTGGCACAGGGAGCATGCAGGCTGTGCTGGGTGGCACAGGGAGCATGCAGGCTGTGCTGGGTGCAGTGGGCTGTGAGGAAGGACTGGCTGCTGCCCCATGGCAAGGTGGGATGGAGCAGGGGGCCCCTGGGATGGGGACAGGCAGAGATTTAGAGGGTGAAAAAGACGAAAGAGGAAGAAGAGACAGCAAGAGAGGAGATGTGCAGCTCCTGAGCCTGAGTTATGGGGTGGCAGGAAGAGCCTTGCTCAAGGCAGCACTTTCTTGGACGCGGAGTCCTCCGTGGTGTCAGATTAGGGAAGCAGTGGAACAGTCATTTAAATTCGGGCCAAGAAAGCTTTATTACCCTCTATAAAACCTTCCCAAGCCTCACTTTTCCTCTTCCTGAGCCGCCTGCCGCCAGCTTTCAGTATTAATAGCAAACTCTGCCCACAGAGATGTTAATAAAAACAGGAGAAGGAGCAGAAATGCAAAGCATGAAGCATGCCCTGGCAGTGTCCTGCTGAGAGGCTGTGCCCAGGCTCCCTCCAGCTCCTCGGGAGGCACAGGGTCCCTCATGGCCTGGGCACACTTCCACCATGCCAGGCAGGGACAGCACTTCGTTTCTGGCCCTAGGAAGACTGGTGCCCTTCCCTTGTGCCACCCTGCCAAGGGCAGGAGGTGCCACCCTTCTTCCAGCGATAGGGGGACCAAGGGAGTGCCATCCTCCTTCCAGTGATGGAGGGACCAAGGGAGTGCCATCCTCCTTCCAGTGATGGAGGGACCAAGGGAGTGCCATCCTCCTTCCAGTGATGCAGGCACATTCTGTGCTTCTGTTCTCCACAACCTCCCTGGAGATGTTCAGGACCAGGCTGGATGAGGCCTTGAGCGACCTGTTCCACTGGGAGGTGTCCCTGCCTGTGGCACAGGGAGGGTTGGAACTTGCTGAGCTTTGAGCTCCTTTCCAACCTAAACCATTCTATGATTCTATGATAAAATTGTAGCCCTGGCCTCGGCCAGAGCTGCACTGCTCCTTTCCTGGTGATTTTGGGCACCCTTCGGCTCTCCAGTGTGAGAAGGCAGCAGGAGAGCAGTAGGGGCTGGGTGATGCTGCAGGCAGGTGAGAAGGCAGCAGGGGCTGGGTGATGCTGCAGGCAGGTGAGAAGGCATCAGGGGCTGGGTGATGCTGCAGGCAGGTGAGAAGGCAGCAGGAGAGCAGCAGGGGCTGGGTGATGCTGCAGGCAGGTGAGAAGGCAGCAGGAGAGCAGCAGGGCCTGGGTGATGCTGCAGGCAGGTGAGAAGGCAGCAGGAGAGCAGCAGGGGCTGGGTGATGCTGCAGGCAGGTGAGAAGGCAGCAGGAGAGCAGCAGGGGCTGGGTGATGCTGCAGGCAGGTGAGAAGGCAGCAGGAGAGCAGCAGGGGCTGGGTGATGCTGCGGGCGAGCTGTGGGCCAGGCTGCAGCAGGCTTGCAAAGACAGAGTCCGGGACAACGCCCTGCTGTGATTCACTGAGGAAGTGTTTCCTTATCTCATTAGCAACAGTCGCTGATGAAAAGGTTCAGTGCTCGGCTTGGCTCCCTGCTGCTGGGCTGACCTACCTGCCTGTGCCAGCAGCAGAGCTGTGTGAGCTGAGCAGCTCCTCACGGAGTGCATCGAGGACACAGAAGGTGCTCAGGGAGCCGAAGATGCTGAAGCTTCCTCTCCATGGCACAGAGATTGCTGCCTGGTTTTGTGCTCTCAGCAGGGATGTCAGCTGCTCCCCTCAGCCTCCTAGAGATGTGTGCCCCTGTTTGCTCTGAAAGGTTGATGTGGTCTGGTTCCCCCATGCCAGCAGAGATTTGTGATCCACTCTGAAAGGTTGATGTGACCTGGTTCCCTCACACCAGCAGAGATCTGTGATCCACTCTGAAAGGTTCATCTGGTCTGGTTCCCCCATCCCAGCAGAGATCCAGTCTGAAAGGTTGATGTGATCTGATTCCCTCACTCCATCAGGGATCTGTGATCTACTCTGAAAGGTTGATGTGATCTGATTCCCTTGCTCCATCAGGGATCTGTGATCCACTCTGAAAGGTTCATGTGGCCTTGGTTCCCCCACCCCAGCAAGTGATCTGTGATCCACTCTGAGAGGTCAGTGTGATCTGGTTCCCCCACCCCAGCAGTGATCCGTGATCCACTCTGAGAGGTTGATGTGATCTGGTTCCCCCACCCCAGCAGTGATCTGTGATCCACTCTGTGCACGTGCATGTGAAGACCCAGGCAGGGCAGGAGCCAAGGAGAGCACAGCCCTGGCCACCAGCATCCCTCCCTGTATTCCTAACGACAGGCATCTGGAGGAGCCTTCTGCCGGGGAATGTTGGAAATTGCCTCTGACAGCTCCTGATACACATCTCAGTTAGCACCATGTCCTCAATTTCTCCTCAGCTCTGGAAGTGATTCCCAGCTCTCAAAGGCCCTTTAAGGTCTGCGGTGCAGGAATGAGGCTCCCTTTCCATCACAGGCTGCAGGCTCCCTCCCTGCTCTTGGAGCTTGGACAGCACCACAGGATTCTCTACCGAGAGCTCATGGGCTGGTTCCTCTTCCAGCCCTTGCGAGATCACTCAGCACTTGGCAGGAGATTGCCCTGGCTCGGGGAGTGCCTTTTGTTCAGGGAGCTGCAGTTGCAGCAGCTGAGCTGGGGAGATGCACAGCTCCACGGGCCAGGCATGCTCCTTGCTGCAGGAATTCTGCCTCCCTTCTCCTGGGCTTGCCCTGCTGGTGGGGCTGGGGAGCAGAGCTGTGCTGTCTAGAACCAAAGTGGAGAAGAGGAGGCTCTGAGGTGACCTTCTTGTGGCCTTTCAGCATCTGAAGGGGGCCTACAAGAAAGCTGGGGAGGGACTTTTTAGCCCATCAGGTAGTGACAGGACTAGGGGGAACGGAGCAAAGCTGGAAATGAGGAGATTCAGGCTGGAGGTGAGGAGGTTCTTCAGCCTGATCTAGGGTAGGGTGATCATCCAGTTCCAACCCCTGCCATGGGGTTGGCAGCCTGCTCCAAGGCTCCAGCACCTCACACTAGACCAGGCTGCCCACAGCCTCATCCAGCTTGGCATTAAACACCTCCAGGCATGAGGCTTCCACCACCTCCCTGGGCAACCCCTTCCAGGCTCTCACCATCCTCATCCTGAAGAACTTCCTCCTCATGTCCAGCCGCTGGAGGTTTCCTTCTCCTTTTTTCCTTCACAGATGTCGACGAGTGCCAGGTCCACAACGGGGGCTGCCAGCACAGATGCATCAACAGCCTGGGCTCCTACCACTGCGAGTGCAGGGCAGGCTTCCGCCTGCACGCCGACGGCAGGACCTGCATCGGTGAGCACCTGCACAGCCTCCTGCTCCTGCCTGCCCACGGGTGGCGCTGCGCAGGAGCCAGGAGCAGGCTGGCTCAGCCCCGCAGGGCATGGGAGGATGCGGCTGCTGCTGCCACTGCTGCTTCTGCTGCTGCTACTGTTGTTGTTGCTGCTGCTGCTGCCACTGCTGCTTCTGCTGCTGCTACTGCTGTTGCTGCTGCTGCTGCACCTGCTGCTGCTTCTGCTACTGCTTCTGCTGCTTCTGCTACTGCTTCTGCTGCTTCTGCCCCTTCTGCTGCACCTGCTGCAGCCACTGCTGCTTCTGCCGCTGCTGCCGCCACTGCTGCTGCAGTCACTGCTGCCACTGTCGCTGCTGCCACTGCTGCTTCTGCTGCTGCTACTGCTGTTGTTGCTGCTGCTGCTGCCACTGCTGCTTCTGCTGCTGCTACTGCTGTTGTTGCTGCTGCTGCATCTGCTGCTGCTTCTGCTGCTGCTTCTGCCCCTTCTGCTGCACCTGTTGCAGCCACTGCTGCTTCTGCCGCTGCTGCCGTCGCTGCTGCCACTGTCGCTGCTGCCAGTGCTGCTTCTGCCACTGCTGCTGCTTCTGCTGCTGCCACTGCTGCTTCTGCTGCACCTGCTGCTGCCAGTGCTGCTTCTTCTGTCGCTGCTTCTGCCACTGCCTCTGATGCTGCTAGGGAGATGCTGAGCACAGAGAAGCAGAGATGCAGAGCAGCAGCAGTTCCCCGCTTATCCTGGGGCTTGAGTCCCATCACTTACCTGTCACCTCTGGCAGAGCCACCACACTGGGTGAGAAGGGCAGAAAGAACAGGAGGCTCCATGGGGAGCTTCTGGTGGCATTCCAGGAGGAGCCCCTTGGCTAGTGGTGTCCTGGCATCCCCACCCCAGGTGCCAGCTCTGGCTCTCAGCCTTGTGAGCACTGGGATGGTGGTGTCCAGGCATCCCCACCCCAGGTGCCAGCTCTGGCTCTCAGCCTTGTGAGCACTGGGATGGTGGTGTCCAGGCATCCCCACCCCAGGTGCCAGCTCTGGCTCTCAGCCTTGTGAGCACTGGGATGGTGGTGTCCTGGCATCCCCACCCAGGTGCCAGCTCTGGCTCTCAGCTGATTCCTGGGCCAGCTGCTGGAAATGTTGTCGATTGCCTGCCCCAGACTTAGAAGCTTGGAGACACTGGGGTGGAGCTTGGAATCCGCCTGCCAGCATCTGCTGCTGGTTTTGCTAAGCCCCTTCTCCCTCCGAGCCTCACTTGACACATTTTCCCCAGTTTTGGTTTGTTGGGTTTTGGTTTTTTTTGAGGGATATTTTCATGCAAGTGGAAAAATTTTCCTGGGCTGTGGTTTTACAAAGGCTGTTTGCTGCTTGTTCTCAGGATGTGGGCACGTTCCAGGGGCTGCTAAAAAGGGCTGCACGAGCCTGTGTCTTCCAGCTGAGAATGGGGATGGGAGCAGGGAAAGGCCACCTGAGGAAGTGGTACCCAGCACAGCCTACTGCAGAGCCCTGAGAAGCTTGGTGAGATGTGGGCTTGGGGTGCAGCTACCCTGAGTGCCCAGGAGGGTTTGGGAGCTCTGCAGAGAAGGAGACTCCACGACCTCTCCATGCAGCCTGCTCCAAGGCTCCAGCACCCTCACACTGAAGAAGTTTCTCCAGGAATAAAGAGAGCTGGAGCCAGAGAGACTCTGCCACCCACTCCCTCTGCTCCAGAGCTGTCTGCTCCTAGCTCAGAGGAGGTCACTGGTGATGATCTGGGCCAGGGCTGGGAGGGAGATTTGCAGCTTAGAGCTGGGTCAGGCTTGGAGCAGGCTTTGGGAAGCCCTTGGGAAGCTGCTGGCAGCCCCAGTGAGCAGCAGAGCTGGCCAGGAGGCACCCCGGAGGCAGGGGAGGGACAATTGTCAAGAAGCTTCTAGCTAAGGTCTGCAAAGCCACAGAGGGAATTCTTGGAATGTTTTCTGCTCCCCACAAAGCCTTCGATGGAGGCAGCACTGCCTGGAGTGGGATGCTCCAGAATTCCCTGTGGAGCCTGGTGGACACCAGCCCTGGCAGGGACAGGAGTGGGTGAAGAGCTCTGCTCCTGGGGGTGGGCTTGGGGTGGATGAGGCTGGCAGAGGCTGTGGGCAGCCTTCTCTAGGGTAGGGTGACCCTGGGCATGGCAGGGGGGTTGGAACTGGCTGATCCTTGTGGTCCCTTCCAACCCTGACTGATCACAGATCACATTCTGTGCTTCTGTGCTCCACAACCTCCCTGGGCAACCTGTGCAAGTGTCTCACCACCCTCACTGTGAAGAACTTCCTCCTAACATCCAGTTTCAATCTCTCCTCTGCCAGTTTAAACCCATTTCTTCTCCTCCTGTCAACCCAAGACCTTGTCAATAGTCCCTCTCCAGCCTTCCTGTAGCCCCTTTCAGATCCTGGAAGGCTACTATAAGGTCTTCTGGAAGCCTTCTCTTCCCCAGGCTGCAGAGCCCCAACTCTCTCAGCCTGTCCTCATAGCAGAGGTGCTGCAGCCCTCTGAGCATCTCAGTGGCCTCCTCTGGACTCCCAGAGGGAACCCCAGAATGGGTTGGGCTGGAAGAGACCTTAAAGCTCATCCAGTTCCAACCTGCTGCCACGGGCAGGGACACCTCCTGCCAGCCCAGGCTGCTCGAAGCCTTACCCAAGCCTGGTCTTGGGCACTTCCAGGGATGATTCCTTTGCTGTGTCTCTGCCGGGCACAGGGAGCCTCTCAGTGATGAATTTAACAGAGAAGGGAGGGAGGGAAGGAGCAGGCAGCCCTGCTGAAAGTGAAGCAGGGCTGAAGGGCGTCCTGAAATCACCTCCTGCTTTATCAGAACCACATGGGCAAGGAGGCAGGAGGCTGACATCCTCAGGTCCTGCTCCAGAGCTCGGGCAGAGGGCTGGAATCTAGCCCGAGGCAGAGGATTCGATCCCAGCCGGTGGCTTTTGCTGGCTGGCAGAGCTGAGCTGAGCTGGGCTGTGCCTGACACACACCAGCTCGCTGCAGTCGGGCTGAGGTCGGACTGAATCAGCTGAGGGATTACAGCACGGAGCCCTCCTGCTGCTAGGAGCCCTTCAGACGGAGACATCTCCTCAGCAGCGAGCAGAGGGACTCCGTGGGGGCTGCAGCTGCGCGCAGGGAGGGTGAAGCCTCTGCGTGTGCTGCCAGGGGCTTCCATCTGCACACGTAGCACAGACAGCCTGGGGGCTCCCTGCCCACTGGCACAGCCCTCAGCTGCTCCTCAGCAGCCACAGCCTGGTGGGATGTGGCACAAGGCAGTGCCAGGATCCCCAGGTGAAGAGGGATTGGGATCTGCTGGAGAAGGTCCAGAGGAGGGTTATGAGGATGCTGAGGGGACTGCAGCACTGCCTGAGGAGGAGAGGCTGAGGGACCTGGGGCTGCTCTGTCTGGAAAAGAGAAGATACATCTCTGAGGACTGGGGGTCAGCAAGGGGGCTCAGGCTCTGCTCACTGCTCCCTGGGATAGGCCAAGGAGCAATGGATGGAAGCTGCAGCATAGGAGGTTGCAGCTCAACACAAGAGGCAACTTCTTGCCTGGAAGGGTCCCAGAGCACTGGCACAGGCTGCCCAGAGAGGCTGTGAAGTCTCCTTCTCTGGAGCCTTTAAAGGGCTGTCTGGATGTGTGTGCCCTGAGCTAGGTTGTCTGGTCCTGCTCTGGCAGGGCGGGGTTGGACTGGATGATCTCTTTGAGTCCCTTCCAACCCCTGACATCCTGGGATCCTGCTCCTCCCCCGCCACAAGCACTGACAGGTCCTTTCCATCCCTTTTAGCCATGTCCTGGCCACAAGAGCTGGGTCAGGAGCTGGTTGCTCCCATCCTCCAGCAGCAGCAGCCCTCTGGTCCCTTTCAGACAAGAGGGATGGAGGTGAGGTCCCCCTCTTGCAGACACCAAAACATCATCTGTGGAAAATCTGTCTGAGCTGTAATTGCAACAAGCTGCCTGATGTGCAGGGTGACACCAGCCCTGGCAGCCTGCTCACAGAGAAGCATCTGGGGATGGAAATATTTTTAGAGTGGTTCTGTAAACAGCCAAGAAAAGGAAAAAAAAAAACCAAAAAACCCAACAAAAAAACCCCAACAAACCCCAGAGCAGAGCAGTAATCAAAGCAAGGCCAGCAGAGAGGGCTCCTGGCTGCTAGCAGCCAGCTGAGGAGACCCAGAACTCCAAGGGCTTTGCTTTGATGGAAACCCCCAAACCACTGCAGCCTCTCTTTGTTTTGTCTGATCATTCCTGGGGCTTAGGATTGAATTAGCTCCTCTCTTAGCCAAGCCTTGGTGCTGCCTGAGCTGCCTGGGTGGCTCTGCCTGATGCCACCAGGCATGGCTGCTTTGCCCATCAGCCCACACAGTGCCAGCAGTGCACCCCAGAGGTGGTGATGCCACCACCCTCTGCAGAAGGCTCCTGGCAGGGGAGGGTTTCATAGAATGGCTTAGGTTGGAAGGGACCTCAAAGCTCAGCCAGTTCCAACCCCCTGCCATAGGCAGGGACACCTCCCACTGGAACATTTTGAGGAATTTGGGTGTCCCTGACTCTGAAAACACCTTTCAGCAGCATGCAGGGGAGGGCTGCTCAGAGTGCACCTTCAGAGCAGCCAGAGCACCCTGGGAGGCTGCTCAGCCACAGGAGGCATTGGCTTGGTAGTCTCTGGCTCAGGACTCTTCCCTGCATGAAGGAATGCTCTGGCAGGCAGCAGCAGCAGCTTCAGGACCACCTCCCCCTCCCCCCTTCCGACCAGCACATTATTCATGGCTGGGCTTGGAGTATTTGTTACTGAACACTTTACCAGAGCAGAGTATTTTTAGCTGACCACCCACCCATCTGCTACAGCCCCAACCCAGACCTTTGCAGGAACGTGGAGCATTTCTGCCTTGGCTTCCATGGGGTGGGTGGGGGTTAAATAGCAGCCTGGGGGATAGAAAGGGACCAGCCCTGGGCATGGCAGCCTGGGGGATAGAAAGGGACCAGCCCTGGGCATGACAGCCTGGGGGATAGAAAGGGACCAGCCCTGGGCATGGCATCCTGGGGGATAGAAAGGGACCAGCCCTGGGCATGACAGCCTGGGGGATAGAAAGGGACCAGCCCTGGGCATGGCATCCTGGGGGATAGAAAGGGACCAGCCCTGGGCATGGCAGCTTGGGGGGCAGAAAGGGACCAGCCCTGGGCATGGCAGCCTGGGGGGCAGAAAGGGACCAGCCCTGAGCATGGCAGCCTGGGAGGCAGAAAGGGACCAGCCCTGGGCATGGCAGCAAAGCTCTGCTTCCCTTCCCTTAAGTGGCGTGCAGTGAATTAACTGGCTTATGATGGGATGTTGGGCTTGGAAGGCTTGAAATGAGAGCTCATGGAACGGTTTAGGTTGGAAAAGACCTTCGAGATCGAGCCCAAACATCATCCTAGCATGGCCAAATCTGCCACTGAACCTTGTCCCTTGAATCCCTGCCTGAAGAGTGACTCCACCACCTCCTGGGGCAAGCCTGGGCCAGCCCTTGATAACCCTTTTTGGCGAAGGGATTTTTCCTGCTGTTGACAGGATCAGAGGATTTCTTAGCTTGGGAAAGACCTGCGAGGTCATCGAGTCCAATCGTTAGCTTCACACCGGCAAGCCCTTGCCGAATCCCTCAGCACTCCGAATTGCAGTGGCAGGAAAGGGCCACCAGGACCAACCTAAGCCTCCTCTGAGCTCCACCGAGCTGCTTCCCAGCGGCTCAAGCCCTCACCCCGCCCCGGGGTCGGGACCTTGCCCTTGCTGAGCTCCGTGAGCTTCCCCCCTTGGCCCAGCTGTGCAGCTGGCACCGTTGGCTGATGTCTGCTCTGTCCCCTTTGCCTCCCAGCTGCCAACTCCTGCGCCCTGCACAACGGCGGCTGCCAGCACGACTGCCTGCAGCTGGCACCGGCGCAGCATCGCTGCCGCTGCAGAGCAGGCTACCAGCTGCAAGAGGACGGCAAAAGCTGCGCCCGTGAGTCCCTCGAAGATGGGGAGTTGGGGTGGGACCGGACCCGGGCAGGCAGAGCAGCTGGGATGGGCGGGGAGCAGGGCGCGCAGCACGGCAGGCTCAGGTGTTAGAGATGAGTAGGATGGGTTGGGCTGGAAGGGACCTCGAAGATCCTCCCGTGGGCAGGGGCAGCTCTCGTTAGAGCTGGCTGGGAGCAGTGCTGCAGGTGAGGTCTGGGCAGAGGGGCAGAATCCCCTCCCTGTGCTGCTGCTCCTCTCCCTGCCCTGGCTGCAGCCAGCACGCAGCTGGCTCTGGGCTGCCAGCAACCAGTGCTGGCTCCTGGGCGCTTCATCAAGTCCTTCTCCTGCTGCTCTCAGCCGCTCCTCACCCAGCCTGGATCTGTGCTTGGGGTTGCCCCGACCGAGCAGCAGGAACCTTGCACTTGGCCTCGCTGAACTTGGCTGACTCGGGCGCCTGTCTCCAGCCCGTCACAAGAGCTCGGACTGGAGGTTCCTCTCCAGCACGAACCCTGCCTGGTGGTGTTTGGCCTGGCCACGTCCTGCAGCTCCCTCTGAAAGGCCAGGAAAAGCCGAAGGAGCGTGGCCAACACAAACGGAGCTGTCTGGAGGCAGCCGCTGCTGAGAAAGGGAAGGAGCAGCAGCGGGATGGGACCTTCTCCCCTGCCTGCAGCCAGCTTCCTGCCTGACCTGCCGCAGCTGCGGGAGGGAGAGAGGCCGAAGGGGGTGGAGAGCAGNGGGGAAATCATTAGCTGTGGAGCTGATAAAAGAACCAAGCGGGCCAGGGAGAGGGCAGGACTCTGTGCAGGTGGTGCAGCAGGGCAGCACTCGAGGCAGGGTTCAGCCTGCCATTTGCTCTGTGCTTTCCGCAGAGAGAGGCTGCCCAAGGCAAGCTTCTGCTGGAGAGGTTTTGCCTCAGGTCGGCAGCTGCCCCCCACCCACCCCCCTGCAGCACCTGCACAGAGCCCTGCTCTCCTGCTGGGGGGGGGGGGGGGGGGGGGGGGCGGAGTGGGGTGGGGGGGGCGGGGGAGCGCCGAGGGCTGTGGGAGCTGAG
>VWZI01023716.1:1738638-1759787 GCA_013396835.1 Psilopogon haemacephalus | reverse complement strand
GAACCCCTGCGCCGAGAGGAACGGCGGCTGCATGCAGCGCTGCCACAACCAGCGGGGGACTGCGCGCTGCCACTGCCACCCGGGGTACCGCCTGGCACCCGACGGCAAGAGCTGCCAAGGTAAGACCCTGCCCTGGGGGGCTTGAAGTGGCGCCTGCAGCGAAACCTGCCCTCCCTCCCCGGGGGGCTGAAGCAGCAGCTCCTGCCTACCTCCTTGCTTGTCCCGGGAGCTGAAGCAGAGCCTGCCNCCCTGCCCTGCCCTGCCCGCCCCCGGGGGGCTGAAGCAGCGGCCCCTGCCCTGCCCTGCCCGCCCCCGGGGGGCTGAAGCAGCGGCCCCTGCCCTGCCCTGCCCGCCCCCGGGGGGCTGAAGCAGCGGCCCCTGCCCTGCCCTGCCCGCCCCCGGGGGGCTGAAGCAGCGGCCCCTGCCCTGCCCTGCCCGCCCCCGGGGGGCTGAAGCAGCGGCCCCTGCCCTGCCCTGCCCGCCCCCGGGGGGCTGAAGCAGCGGCCCCTGCCCTGCCCTGCCCGCCCCCGGGGGGCTGAAGCAGCGGCCCCTGCCCTGCCCTGCCCGCCCCCGGGGGGCTGAAGCAGCGGCCCCTGCCCTGCCCTGCCCGCCCCCGGGGGGCTGAAGCAGCGGCCCCTGCCCTGCCCTGCCCGCCCCCGGGGGGCTGAAGCAGCGGCCCCTGCCCTGCCCTGCCCGCCCCCGGGGGGCTGAAGCAGCGGCCGCTGCCCTGCCCTGCCCGCCCCCGGGGGGCTGAAGCAGCGGCCCCTGCCCTGCCCTGCCCGCCCCCGGGGGGCTGAAGCAGCGGCCCCTGCCCTGCCCTGCCCGCCCCCGGGGGGCTGAAGCAGCGGCCGCTGCCCTGCCCTGCCCGCCCCCGGGGGGCTGAAGTGAAGCCTGCCCCCGTTGAAGCAGCACCTGCCTGCCTCCCTGGGCTGAAGCAGAGCCTGCCTACCCTCGGCACAAACAGGAGGTCTGGAAAAAAAAAAATAATAAGAGAGGTAGGGAGGGGCTTTTTAGGTCGAGGGAGGGGATTTTCCTCCTCTATTCCCCACCCTGGAGTACTGCGTCCAGTTTTGGAGCCCCTGTCACAGGAGGGACGTGGAAAGCTGGGGTGGGGGGGGCTAGTTGAAGCTGGGAGCACATCCAGCCCCAGCCTGCTGTGCTCACTGCCTGCTCCTCTCCTGCAGACGTGGACGAGTGCCTGGCTGGGCAGGCCCTGTGTGCCCACCAGTGTCTCAACACCCATGGCTCCTTCAGGTGCACCTGCAACCCTGGCTACGAGCTGGGGGCAGATGGCAAGCAGTGCTACCGTGAGTACCAAAAAAAGCTTGGGTTGATTGCTGCTCAGGTTCCTCAGCTAAGCCCCTGGTGAGGGATGAGACCCAGCAGGAGCACAACCCCCGTCCCGTTCTGAGCTGGCCTCTCCAGCTGTGACTCATTGAGCAGGGCTAAGTTAGCCTTCACGGAGGGAAAAGTCTCTCCCTGCCCCTTCCAGCACCTCCTGTGCTAGTTCTGGTGTCAGGGAGAGAGAGGAAGGCACCAGGCTGACGTGGTGGTGAGATGCAGAAGACAGCTGTGCCGTGGTGGAAGGCTCCCATGACGTGCACAGATCCGTGGGGAAGCATCAGGCTCCCTTTCTTTCACCCTCCCTGGGAACCGAACACACTAAAAAAACCCAACCAACCAACCAACCAAACAAACCCCAGCCCCCCCCCAGACTGTTCTAGGCAGCAAACGTTTTGCTGAGGTTGAGAACTGAGCCAAAGCTCCGTGGTACGAGCTCCTTTCAGTTTAAGCGAGCTTCCTGGAGCAGCCTGCGGTTCGCAGGAGCCCTGCCGAGCTCAGAGGATGTGTGGTTGCTCTCGAGGCTTGCCCCTACCGCTGCTTGCCGTGTGGCAGCCAGGAACGTTCCTAGCTGTAGGCATCTGGATCTGCCCCTGCTCGGCTGCTGCTCTCCCAGCGCTGGCTGGCATCAGCGCAGCTCCCTGCTCCGCCCGGCCCCAGCCAACTCTGGGCTTGGCAGCACACACTTTGCAGCCTGTCAGGAACGGGAGCAGCTCAGTCCGCAGCCTGCTTCGGCTCAGAGGCTGTCCAGAGCCTGCCCCGCGGGCGCGGCCCCGGGAGGCTAACGCGGGATGGGTTTATTTTTGCGCATCGCTTTTCCCAGCCCAGCAGCGGCCCGCGGCAGGCTGTTCCCATCCCTTTTCGCCTCTGCAGGGCACTCCTCTCCTCAGCAGGGCTGTGCACACACAGGCGCCCAGGCGAGGAGCTCGGCTGGGAGCTGCTCAGATGCCTGCTGCGGCTCGGCGCCGGGGGGAGGGCAGGGCCAGGTGATGCGCAGCAGCTGCCGGCGGTACCCTGCCCCCTGTGCCTCTTGCAGGGATCGAGATGGAGATTGTCAATAGCTGCGAGGCCAACAACGGGGGCTGTGCCCACGCCTGCCACCACACCAGCTCTGGCCCTGTCTGCACCTGCAACTTTGGCTACCGGCTGGAGGAGGACCAGAAGAGCTGCACTGGTAAGGGACAGGAGCCCACTGCTTGCTGTCACAAGCACCTCGAGTGATGATGAGGGCTCCCGTGGTCAGCTACTGCCTGTGCAGGCACTGCCAGGTCAGTCAGGCTAGGGAAAGCTGCCAGGTGAGAGCAGGGAGGTGCTGCACTGCTTGAAGCCCATCACAATGGTGGCACTGCCATGGGGTGCTCAGGGATGTGATGGAGGCCCCAGCCCTGGACACAGTCAAGGTCAAACTTGATGTGGCCCTGAGCAACCTGATCTAGCTGGGGGTGTCCCTGATGACTGCAGGGGAGCTGGACCTTCAAAGGTCCCTTCCAACCCCATCCCATCTGATTCTGTGAGGGCATCCTCAAACCTCCACTCAAGGACCACTCAGAAGCTGCAGACTTCAAACCCAGGCAGTTGTTCCCTGCTGAAACTGGTCTAAGGCAGCCTTGGCAGACAGAGACTCATCTCATACGTCTGGAGGGGTGCTCCAAGGGTACCAGCCTGGCTGGGGCTGGCAGGAAGCAGCAGTGATGAGAGAATGAGTGATGTGGAACAGTCACTGGCTGCAAGCCAAGCTCACATCAGCCCCATCCTGTTCCACAAAGTACGTGCTGATGGAGAAGCAAGGGTGGTGAGATCCACCTCCAGCTCTGGAGATGCCATAGAGCTTGGGCATGCACTTTTTGGATGGCATCACTGAGCCCCTGGAGGGACAAAAACCCAGTCAGGATCCCTCTGTGGTGCTCACTGGGCCCTGACCCTTGCTGCATCAGTGCAGGGAGCAGCAGGAGCTGCCTCCAGGCACCACTGTGACACAGCAGCAAAAGTACCAGCACCAGGTGACCTCCGGAGGCCTCTTCCCACCCCTGCCAGTCAGTGATGCTCCTTGGGCTGAGGGCTGTGTGCCGGTGTGATGGTTTGGCAGTTTCCTGCCTCCCCCCAACTTTTGAAATAGACTCAGCCAGCTGGAAATTCATTGATGAAGCTTTCTATTCACAGCCCAGCACAAGATACAAGCAGCTATTGACAGTAGAGTGCAGATATTTACAGCTACATAGAGTAAAAAAAGGCAATACAGAAACACCACAGCCCTCCCAGGCATCAGGGTCCCTAAGAGGGGCATCCCAACCACCCTTCCACCTTTCCCTCACCACCCAACCTTATCCCAGAATCTATCTCACGTGCCAGGTAAGCAGGTAAGATCAGCCAGGGTGGGGTTAGAAGCAGGAATTGATTAGTTGGGTTACCCAGATTCAGCTGGAAGCCAGGGGGAAGAGAGAGACAGCAGCAGCCAGAGCGACCCAAAGCATCTCTGCCTTAGCTGTTTTGGGTCTTACTTTTCTACAGCTCAGTAAACGAGTGAAGGAGACACCAGGAATGTTTTCCTTTCTCAGCATTTAACCTAATTTCTCATTAAAGCCCCTCCAATCAGCCTCAAAGCAGCAGAAGCCAGGCTGAGCTGCTAGCAGCAAGCTGCCTCCTCCCAGGAGGAGCGGCAGGAGGGGCGCAGCAGCTGGCAGGCAGCTCAGACCTCGCCGGAGCAATGGGGAACCAGCCCCAGAGCAGAGCTGCACCTTGGAGGCATTCCAGACCTGCCTGGGCAAGCTGTGCCCTGGCAGAGGGCTTGGGCTGGATCTCCAGAGGTCCTTCCCAGCCGCTGCCACTCCGGGAGTGTCGCAGCCCCTTTGGTTTCCCTCTAGATATCGACGAGTGCGCCAGCGGCGCTCACTGCTGCCAGCAGGACTGCTACAACTACCCTGGGGGCTACGAGTGTGCCTGCCAGGCTGGCTACAGGCTCAGCACGGATGGCTGTGGCTGTGAGGGTGAGCACAAACATCTCCCTGTGGGCGCTGCTGCCGTCCCCAGCCTGGCAGCACAGCGAGAGCTGCACGCGGCAGGGGCTCCTCTGCTGCCAGGGGGGGTAGAGGTTGGACGTGAGGAGCAATTTCTGCACCGTGGGGGGTTCTGAAGCATTGGAAAAGGCTGCTCAGGGAGGTGGTGGAGTCACCATCCCCGGAGGGATTTCAGAGCATGGATGTGGTGGTGGTGGCTTAGTGGCAGCGGTGGGATGGGGAGCTCCAGGGGGAATGCTTTGGCTCGACGAGCTCCAAGGTGGAGTTTGCTCCTCCTCAGGTGTTGGTCTGACTAGCAGAGCTCTCCAACAGCCTTTCCTAGGTGGAACCCCAAGGTGACCCACCTGTTTCTACAGCTAGTGGCAGAGGGGAGCTGACACCCAGCACCCAGGGCTCCCTGTGTCACTTGGGTAGCCTCTGATGCTTCGGTTAGGCCTCATGCAGCCAACAGGTGTGATGCCAGCAGCCAGCTTGCTGACCTGTGCACCCCATCCTGTGTGGGGGACCCGCTGCCTTTGCCTTTCAGATGTGGATGAGTGCTCCTCAAGCAATGGGGGGTGTGAGCACACCTGCCAGAACCAGCAGGGCTCCTTCCAGTGTGGCTGTGACATCGGCTACAGGCTGGATGAGGACCGCAGGAGCTGCCTCCGTGAGTGTGCTGCTGGGGTGGGGAGGGGAAGGGCTCTGGGCCAGAGAAACAGGGCAAAGCTGAGGGGGTGAGGTGAGCTCAGTGTGCTGAGAGGGCAGAGCAAAGCTGAGGGGGTGAGGTGAGCTCAGTGTGCTGAGAGGGCAGAGCAAAGCTGAGGGGGTGAGGTGAGCTCAGTGTGCTGAGAGGGCAGAGCAAAGCTGAGGGGGTGAGGTGAGCTCAGTGTGCTGAGAGGGCAGAGCAAAGCTCACCTGTCAGCAAAGCTCACCCTCTTCTCCCATGCCGACTCCATCACCCCATGGCAGAGTCCCCTCCCTGCAGCCGTTCAAAGCCTTGAGCACCCTGGGCTGAGTGGGAGGTGTCCCTGCTTCTGGAGAGGGCGTTGAAGCTGGATGACCTTTTTAAGGTGCTTTCCAACCCATTCCATGCTCCCGTGGCTGCTTCCCCTAGCTCTGGAGGACACGGTGGAGGCCCTGGATGGTCGTCGCCCTGTCACCCGCCCCGTCCCCCATGTGGCCATCCTGCGAGATGAGCTGACCCAGCTCTTCAACGACGACTACGAGGACGAGGAGGAAGAGGTGGAAGCAAGAGGAGAGCACACCCTGGCAGAGAAGTTTGGTGGGCACCTTGCAGCCCTGGTCAAAGGTGTTGGTGGGCGCTTGGAGGGCGCTTGCCGGGTGCGAGCCTGGTCGGGTCCCTTCCCCGCGCACGCAGAGCCCACCCGGATAACCAATCCCTCCCTGGGGTGCTGAGCAGCCTTGGGGAAGGCTTTTCACCTGCAGCTCCTCTCGTTGCAGTCTGCCTGGAGCACACCTTTGGTCCCGACTGCAGCCTGACCTGTGAGGACTGCCAGAACGGAGCCAGGTGCAGCGCGGAGGGCAGCGGCTGCGAGTGCCCCGCGGGCTGGACTGGCATCCTCTGCAACCAGAGTGAGTCTGGCTGCAGGGCACGGGATGCCAGCAGGCTGTGCCAGGGCTGAGCCCTCCGGATGAGCCTCACCTCTCTCCCTGTCTCGCCCCAGCCTGCCCAGATGGCACCTTCGGGAAGAACTGCAGCCAGAGCTGTGGCTGCCAGAACGGTGGCACCTGTGACCCTGCCACTGGTGCCTGCCACTGCCCGCCCGGGGTTGCTGGGGAGCTCTGCCAGGATGGTAAGGCCTTGGCTCTCCACCCCTGCCTGCTGTGGCAGTGATGGGGACCTGACCCTTCTCATCACAGCCCTGGGACCTGGTGGGGTGCGGGAGGTGTTTGGGGCCAGATCCCTGGAGGTGTTTTTGGCCAGGCTGGCAGAGGCTGTGGTCAGGCTGCTCTAGGGTAGGGTGTCCCTGGGCATGGCAAGAGGTGTGGAACTGGCTGATCCTTGTGGTCCCTTCCAACCCTGACTGATTCTATGTGTTTGCAGCCAGGCTGGCAGAGGCTGTGGTCAGGCTGCTCTAGGGTAGGGTGTCCCTGGGCATGGCAGGGGGGCTGGAACTGGATGGTCCTTGTGGTCCCTTCCAACTGATTCTGATTGTAGGTTGGAGGGAGGTGGGGGTCTTCTCCCAAGGAACAAATGACAGGACAAGGGGAGACAGCCTCAAGTTGTGCCAGGGGAGGTTTATGTTGGACACGAGGAACAATTTCTTCCCCAAAAAGGTTGTTAAGGCCTGGCCCAAGCTGTCCACAGCAGTGTTGGGAGTCTACATCCCTGGAGATGTGGTGCTGAGGGCCGTGGGGTAGCAGTGCCCTGGCAGTGCTGGGCTCACGTTTGGGCTCCTTGCTCTGAAAGAGTTAAAGTCTGGGGCCGGGGGGGGACACACAGAATCTAAAACCACAGCAAGAGTGAGACAATGAGAGTTGGAGAGCAAGGGCTGGGACATCTGGGAGTGATTACTGCAGGGGACCCAAGCAGCCTGTAAATGGATACAGGAGATGCCCTGAGCTTTGCATCGTGGGGGGAAGGGGTGGTTGAGGGGTGGAGAGGGGAAAAAACAACCCAGGAAGGTAGGACTAAAGTAAACCAAGAAGCAGTGTTCTGTTGTCCCAGGGTGGCATTTCCTCTGCTGTTGTCACAGGGCAGGAGGCACATGCTGCTGGGGCAGAAGATGCTGCCCCTCTGCCTGCTTTCTCCCCCGTGCCAAAGGTGGCTTGTCCCCAGGGGTTGCTTTCTCCCCTGTGCCAAAGGTGGCTTCTCAGAGCCCTGCAGGACCAGTGCCACCAGTTCAAGAGCTGGGTGGGGGTGCCCTGGAGGCACCCCCTAAGGCAGGAGATGGCAGCAAGCCTGGCACTGCAGCCATCCCATCTCAGTGTCACCTTAGTGAGCAGAGCACATCCCTGCTCAGGTAGCAGCCCTGCAGCCCTTGCTGAGGGTCACCTGCCTTGGGCTGGGTTCAGTTCTGGTGCTCTCCGCACAGCTCTCCTGTGCTCTGCCAGGGATGAAGCCACAGGCTGCAACTTGGCTGCTCCTGCCCAGTGCTTCTCCATCTTTCTAGGGTGCCCCAAAGGATTTTACGGGAAGCAGTGCAGGAAAAAGTGCAACTGTGCCAACCGGGGTCGGTGCCATCGGATCTACGGAGCCTGCCTGTGTGACCCTGGCTTGTACGGGCGCTACTGCCACCTGGGTAGGGCTCTCCTCACCTCCTCTGCCCACAGGGAAGCTGGGGATGAGGGGGATGTGATTGCAGCTTGAGGAGGGTGGATTGAGACTGGAGATGAGGAAGAAATTCTTGGCAGCCAGGGTGGGGAGGCACTGGCACAGGTTGCCCAGGGAGGTTGTGGAGCACAGGCAGTGAGGGTGAGGAGATGCTGGCACAGGTTGCCCAGGGAGGTTGTGGAGCACAGGCAGTGAGAGTGAGGAGGCACTGGCACAGGTTGCCCAGGGAGGTTGTGGAGCACAGGCAGTGAGGGTGAGGAGATGCTGGCACAGGTTGCCCAGGGAGGTTGTGGAGCACAGGCAGTGAGAGTGAGGAGGCACTGGCACAGGTTGCCCAGGGAGGTTGTGGAGCACAGGCAGTGAGGGTGAGGAGATGCTGGCACAGGTTGCCCAGGGAGGTTGTGGAGCACAGGCAGTGAGAGTGAGGAGGCACTGGCACAGGTTGCCCAGGGAGGTTGTGGAGCACAGGCAGTGAGGGTGAGGAGATGCTGGCACAGGTTGCCCAGGGAGGTTGTGGAGCACAGGCAGTGAGAGTGAGGAGGCACTGGCACAGGTTGCCCAGGGAGGTTGTGGAGCACAGGCAGTGAGGGTGAGGAGATGCTGGCACAGGTTGCCCAGGGAGGTTGTGGAGCACAGGCAGTGAGAGTGAGGAGGCACTGGCACAGGTTGCCCAGGGAGGTTGTGGAGCACAGGCAGTGAGGGTGAGGAGATGCTGGCACAGGTTGCCCAGGGAGGTTGTGGAGCACAGGCAGTGAGAGTGAGGAGGCACTGGCACAGGTTGCCCAGGGAGGTTGTGGAGCACAGGCAGTGAGGGTGAGGAGATGCTGGCACAGGTTGCCCAGGGAGGTTGTGGAGCACAGGCAGTGAGAGTGAGGAGGCACTGGCACAGGTTGCCCAGGGAGGTTGTGGAGCACAGGCAGTGAGAGTGAGGAGGTGCTGGCACAGGTTGCCCAGGGAGGTTGTGGAGCACAGGCAGTGAGGGTGAGGAGATGCTGGCACAAGTTGCTCAGGGAGGTTGTGGAGCACAGAGAAGGGAGGGTGAGGAGACACTGGCAGAGGTTGCCAGTGATCAAAGATCACATTCTGTTATTCTGTGCTCCACAACCTCCCTGGAGGCATTCAAGGCCAGGCTGGATGAGACTTCAAGTAGCCTGGGCTGGTGAGAGGTGTCCCTGCCCATAGCAGGGGCTTGGAACTGGATGACTTTGAAGGTTTCCTTCCAGCCCAACCCAGGCTCTGCAGCTCTGGGATTTATTTTTCCCAGCCCATTCCTTTCTGGTTGCCATCCCGGGAAGGGGCAGCGCTGGGTGCCAAACCCTCTGCACCTTGCCCAGTGCCACGAGCAGCTCTTCCCCTCTCCTCCAGCTTGCCCCAAGTGGTCCTTCGGTGCTGGGTGCTCCGAGGAGTGCCAGTGTGAGCAGGACAACACTCAGGAGTGTGACAAGAGGGACGGCTCCTGCCGCTGCAAGCCAGGCTACCGCGGCCACCGCTGCCAGACCCGTGAGTGCCAACCGCTGCCGGGGGAGCAGCCTCCTGCAGCCTCCCTCCCCCTAACTCCTTCTCCTAGAGGGAGGGCTCAGCTCCCTCCCCACCCTCCTCAGAGTGCCTGAGCCCTTGCTTAGGTTAGGAGCAAGCCCTGCCCGTGTGGGTGGTGGAGCTCAGGCAGCCTCCCGCGCCCGGCGGTGCCACTGCTGCGCCCCAGGGGCTGCCACCCGTGCCGGGGTGGGCTGAGTGGTGCCAGATGTCTCTTTCCCTGTGGTTGTCACCAGGCTGTGACCCTGGCTCCTATGGGGACGGCTGCCAGCAGAGGTGTAGCTGCCCTCCAGAGGTGCCCTGTGACCACATCACCGGAGAGTGCCTGAGAGAGTGTCCCCCGGGATACCACGGGGAGAGCTGTGACCGAGGTAAGGTGAAGCCCTGCGCCGAGCTCCTGGCTCCTCACACACACAGAACGACCTGAAAGCACCCCCAGGGCTCCTCCTGTGCTCTCTCAGACCCTGCCCCGCCAAGCCCTGAGCTGATCTAATGAGTGAAGGCTGAATTGGGTCTGGAGGATGCAGGAGCTGCTCTTGGAGGTCTCTGGGAATTGCTGCAGGCAGGGAGGCAGGAACTATGAGGCAGGGCTAGGAGGATGCTGAGGGGACTGCAGCACTGCCTGGGGAGGAGAGGCTGAAGGACCTGCAGCTGCTTAGGCTGGAGAAGAGAAGAGAAGATTGAGAGGGGATTGAATTAATGTTTATCAATATCTGAGGGCTGGGGGGCAGGAGGGGAGGGACAAGCTCTGCTCACTGCTCCCTGGGATAGGCCAAGGAGCAATGGATGGAAGCTGCAGCACAGGAGGTTGCAGCTCAACACAAGAGGCAACTTCTTGCCTGGGAGGGTCCCAGAGCCCTGGCACAGGCTGCCCAGAGAGGTTGTGGAGTCTGCTTCTCTGGAGCCTTTCCAGGCCTGTCTGGATGTGTTGCTGTGTGACCTGAGCTGGATTGTCAGGTCCTGCTGTGGCAGAGGGGTTGGACTTGATGATCTCTTTGTGTCCTTTCCAACCTCTGACATCCTGTGAACTCTGCTGCAGGATGAGCCTTATTCAGGAAAGGAGAGCAAGGCTTTGTCCCACCCCTTGGGCATCTCTGCTCTGCAGATGAAGGTGGTGCTCTCTGCTTGTCTTCTCCAGCCCTTGGATGTCTCCTGACTCCCAGGGTCAGCAGAACAGGATCCCATTTTCTGCTCTGTTCTCTGCTCTATCTTGAAATGGAAGGGGAAATGTTGGATGTCATCCACATCAGGGTTCAAAGTGCTTTCTGCCAGGTGGCAGCATGGCATGAAGCTGCCCAGCTTCGTGGGTGCAGGCTCTTGGGCTGCCCATCCTCAGGGCCCTGGGTGGGGGTTGGGGTGGCAGAGGGCTGGGATTTCTCCAAGCAAAGGTGGTTTGAGGGCAGCTGAAGGCAGTGAGTCAGTGGCACGAGGTGATGACTCCAAAACACGAGCACAGTCCTGGGGAAGGGAGAACTTTCACCAGCCTTGGAGCTGAGGATCCAACCTCCCCCTCTGCTGAGGCTGTCTCCTCCTGAGTCACTCTTCAGCTGGTTGGAGCCAACAGCAAAGGCACAAATTTGAACTCCTGGAGCCCATGCTTGGGGACAGGCTGCATGAAAAGCCTCCTGGTGTGCAGCAGCTGAGTTTGGGTCCGAGCATCCCCAGGACTTTCTGCTCTCCTTGAAGCAGACCCAAGGCATTCCACCCCTAGCCAGCCCAGAACTGCAGCTGGCACCCACACCGAGCTCCCAGCACCTCCCCTCCTTGCCTAACTCCACTGCTGCTGGGACCAAGACTGGTCTGGTGGCCAGGACAAGAGCTGCAGATGGCCATGAGAAGTTCTGGAGCAAGCCTGTGCTTGCAGAGCTCCCAGGTGCTCAGAGCAGCTTCTGCAGGGCTTGTGCCCCTGCCAGGGCTCCTGGTGGCCCTGGAACCTCCCATCCTTGGGTCGCTGCTGTCCCCAGAGCCCCATGGGCTGGGTGCCTGGGTCGGGATATTTTTAAAGAGCCTAAGAAAGGAGCTTGAGCCCGGAGGGGGGAGTGACAGGAAATAACACAAATATTTGCATAGAAATAGTAGGCTCTTGGCTGCTGTCCGGGCTGGAAATGATTAAAGGGTGAAGACAAACATCTGCCATCAATTAGCAGAGAGGAGGAACAACAAAACCTCCACTGTGTGCCTGAAATCCCCACTCTGCTCTGCCTGGGCTTTGGTGGCTGCCCAAGCCCTGGAGTCAGTGACCAAATCGTGGCCCTCAGCATCACAGCTCCGTGGCTTGCAAACCCTTCCAGGCATGGGGAAGCCATCGCTGCCCTGGGCAGGCTTTGACAACACTTTGGGGGTGGAAATTGTTCCTCATGTCCAAACTAAACCTCCCTTGGGGCAACCTGAGGCTGTTTCCTTTTGCCCTGTCACTTGTTACCTGGGAGAAGAGACCAACCTGCCCCCACCCCCATCCTGGCTCCAACCTCCTCTCAGGGACTTGTAGAGAGCCAGAAGGGCTCCCCTCAGCCTCCTTTTCCCCAGGATAACCACCCCAGGTCCCTCAGCTGCTCCTCCTCACTGGGGCTGTGAGGCTAGGATGAGGGCAATGGTTTGGAGCTGGAGCAGGGCAGAGTTAGGTTGGACACCAGGAGGGAGCTCTGCACAGTGAGGGTGGTGAGACCCTGGGACAGGCTGCCCTGGGATGTGGTTGAGGCTCCATCCCTGGAAACATTCAGGATGAGACTCGCTGTGTCCCTCTGCAGCCTGCTCTGGCTGGAGGTGTCCCTGCTGCCTGCAGGGGGCTTGGACAAGATGCCTCTTGGAGGGTCCCTCCCTACCCGGTGCGGTGTGTGTGAGCTGGCAGCTCTCTCCTTGCTGTTTTGCTGCAGAGTGCCCACGGGGGACGTTCGGGGCAGGCTGCCAAGAGTCCTGCCTCTGTGGTGGAGCCTCCTGCGACCCTGTCAGTGGGCACTGCCTCTGCCCACCCGGCTGGACCGGACACGACTGCGCCCAAGGTGAGTAGGCAGCAGCAGCTCCAGGGCTGAGGTGGGGAGGGAGGTGTAGAGCTGGCCCTGATTGACCAATTCCCAGCCCTTGGCTTCTCAGCTGCAGCTCGGTGCAGGGATGGTGCTGCCTGGTGCTGGTGGCAGCAGCCACAGAGAGCCTTTGCCAGCAGCACCACTCACCTCACAGGTGCCCACAAGCAGATGCACATCCAAAATGGGCATGGCAGTGCTGGAGCGAGCCCAGCAGAGCCCTCAGCAGGCTCCGAGGCTCTTTATCAAACGCTCCAGGAGGTGTTGCCCTTGCTGCTAGCCACTTGTTGCCAAACAACAGCTGCAGCTGTGGCACGGAGGAGAAAGGGACCCCACGGCCAAGCACCAGGAGACTGATGATTGATGTTCCCTTCATGTCCTCTCTCTCTTTGCCCACCCTCCAGCTTGCCCGGATGGTCGCTGGGGTCTGGGCTGCCAGGAGATCTGCCCTGACTGTCTGAACAATGGCAGCTGTGACCCTGCCACGGGAGCCTGCCGCTGCCCCCCTGGCTACACCGGGCACCACTGCCAGCAGGGTGAGTGCTGCCCACAGGGCATCAACCCTGCAGGGGGATGCTGCTGCCAGCAGGGTGAGCGCTGCCCACAGGGCATCAACCCTGCAGGGGGGTGCTGCTGCCAGCAGGGTGAGTGCTGCCCACAGGGCATCAACCCTGCAGGAGGATGCTGCTGCCAGCAGGGTGAGTGCTGCCCACAGGGCATCAACCCTGCAGGGGGGTGCTGCTGCCAGCAGGGTGAGTGCTGCCCACAGGGCATCAACCCTGCAGGGGGGTGCTGCTGCCAGCAGGGTGAGTGCTGCCCACAGGGCATCAACCCTGCAGGGGGATGCTGCTGCCAGCAGGGTGAGTGCTGCCCACAGGGCATCAACCCTGCAGGGGGGTGCTGCTGCCAGCAGGGTGAGTGCTGCCCACAGGGCATCAACCCTGCAGGGGGGTGCTGCTGCCAGCAGGGTGAGTGCTGTCCACAGGGGGGGTGCCAGTGCCAGGTGGGTGAGTGCTGTCCTCAGGGCATCAAGCCCACAGGGGGCGCCACTGCCAGGAAGGTGCCACTGCTAGGAGGGTGAGTGCTGTCCATGGGGCAACAAGCCCACAGGGAGATGTCACTGCCAGGAGGGTGAGTGCTGCCCACAGGGGGATGTCACTGCCAGGAGGGTGAGTGCTGCCCACCATGCACCAAGCCTGCAGGGGCCCTGTCTGCCTTCAGCTGGACGGGAGCTGCTTGGCTTGGCCTGGGGCAGCTGCTCTAGCCAGAAGAGCAGCAGCTCTGGAGCAGGCAGCACAGGGTGTGGATCTATTGCCCCAGTGTTACAGCGTGGGACCCTCTGGCCCTGTCTGCACCGTGCTAACCTCTGCAGCATAGGAGGGGAGGTGGAACCCTGAGCCCACTCACCCCACCCAGCTTAGGGCTGAGCAGCCACCCGGGGCCGAGGAGCACTGGTGGCTCTGCAGAGGGATGCTGCGGTCCCTTGCTGGGTCTGCTGGGAGGGAAGTCCCTGCTGTGGGGGCCAGGTGCCCACTTGCAGCACGTCTCTGTGTGTTGGCAGTGTGTCCAGCAGGCTGGTTTGGGCCGGACTGCCAGCTGAGCTGTCACTGTGGGAACGAGGGACATTGCCATCCTGTGACGGGGACCTGCAGCTGTGCACCAGGCTGGATGGGCCACAACTGCCAGAGAGGTACCTGCTGAGCATCACCCACAGCTCCAGGGGCACACTGCCCTGGACACAGCTGTACTGCTCTCTGCCTCGTTGCCATCTCTATGCCATGCTGCTGCTGCTGCCCAGAAGGGCTCTCTCTGAGGTGCTTTAGCTTTCTTCACTCTTTCCTGCCAGTGCCACGGGTGCCACCTCTCCTGGGCTTGCTTGTGGGAGGAGGTCACATCAGCTCTGTGCTGGTGTGGTGCCTGCTGCCACTGTGCCCCTCAGCTGGGCTGAGGACTTCCAGCCGTGTTTGTCCTCCTGCCCGAGGGAGCAGTTGGAGTCTGTGGCAATAGCAGCCTGAGGAATCCTGGAACTGCCGAGCGGCTGGGAGGAACCTCTGGAGATCATCCAGTGCAGCCCCTCGGGATCCCAATGTCCAGGCGGGGCTGGGAGCTCTCCGGAGGAGCAGACTCCAGAGCCTCTCCGGGCAGCCTGCCCCAGGGCTCGGCACCCTCACGGGAGCCGGCAGCGCCCTGCCCACATCTCTGATCTCGCTGGGCAGGCAGCGTTAAGGGTCCCCTTGCCTGTGTCTCTCAGCCTGTGATGCAGGTCGCTGGGGCCCGGACTGCTCTCACCGCTGCAACTGCAGCAACAGCGACGGCAGCTGCAGCGCCCAGACAGGACAGTGCCTGTGCGACGCTGGCTACACCGGCAGCCGCTGCCAGCACAGTGAGTGCTGCCCTCTCTGCCTGCCCTGCCAGCCTTGGATGGCCTGCCTGCCCTGCCTGCCCTCTAGATCAGCCCTGCCTGCCCTCTAGATCAGCCCTGCCTGCCCTAGATATCCTGCCAGCCCTGGATATTCTGCCTGCCCAGGCTGCCCTGCCAGCCCTACATATCCAGCTTGCCCTGGCAGCCCTGCCTGCCCTAGATATCCTGCCAGCCCTGTAGGTGCTGCATGCCCAGGCTGCCCTGCCAGCCCTGGATATCCAACCAGCCCTGGATATTCTGCCTGCTCAGGCTGCCCTGCCATCCCTGCGTATTCTGCCAGCCCTGTAGATGCTGCATGCCCTGCCAGCCCTGCCTACCTAGGCTGCCCTGCCAGCCCTACATATCTTGCTTGCCCTGGCATCCCTGCCTGCCCAGGCTGCCCTGCCAGCTCTGCCTGCTCTAGATATCCTGCCAGCCTCTGGATATTCTGCCAGCCCTACACATCCTGCTTGCCCTGGCAATGCTGCCTGCCCAGGCTGCCCTCCCAGCCCTGCCTGTCCCACTTCCCCGAGAGCCAGGAGGCACAGAGCTGGATTCCAGGGCAAAAGAATTGTCCAGGCAGGCCAGGAGGATCCTGCTTTGCCCTGCCCAGAGAGGTGCCATGGTCTATATTTCTCCTTGGCTCAGTCAGAGACGCTCAGTCCTCATGCCCTGTGTGTGATGGGGCAGCTCCAGGAGGGTTGGGTGGCATTGGGTGCAGGTCTGGAAGGGGCAGGGCAGAGCCCTCTGGGCGTTGCAGGAAGGCAGCTGCCTACACGCTGCTTTTTCCAGTCGTGGCCCTCCTGTAGCACCCTGGGGATGCCAGGCCAGGCCCCTCACACCCCTTTGCCCCTGCTTGCTAGAGTGCCCAGCGGGGTGGTTCGGGCCGAGCTGCCAGCACCAGTGCCAGTGTGACAACGGAGCTGCCTGCGACCACGTCAGCGGTGCCTGTACCTGCAGCCCAGGCTGGAGAGGAACCTTCTGTGAGCACCGTGAGTACCCTTCCCTGGGCACCCAGCAGTGCCAGCTGCTGCCAGCAGTGCCAGCACGCCCTGGCTGCCTCTGCTGCCCCCACAGCCTGAATCCCTGGGGCTGGCCAGGGAGCAGCCTGCAGCTGCTGAGGCTCTGGGTGGAGAGAAAGGTCTAGGGGCAAAAAAACTAACCAAAGGTGAAGGAAGGGGCAGTGCCCATGTGGGCCACACACATTGCAGCCCCTCCAAGGGGTTCCTGAGTGGACCCTGCTTGGTCTCTTGGTGGTCAGAAGCCTCCGTGACAGTGCTCCTGTGCCCCACCACAGCTTTCTTCTGCATCCATCCGGTGCTCATCGAGGGCATGGATCCAGTACCCATCATGGGCATGCATCTGGTGCCCAACATGGGCATGCATTCAGTGTTCTGCTGCCCTGCCAGGGGGCAGAGCCACAGGCAGGTGCCCCTCACACCGGCGTGGTTGGGCTGGATGATGATCCTGGTGGTCCTTTCCAAGCACAGCCATTCCTAGTGCTGAGGGATTTGGGTTAGTCAAGGACTTGTCAGTGTGAAGCTGATGGTTGGACTCGGTGATCCTGGAGGTCCTTTCTGAGCTAAGAAGTCCTGTGATTGGTCCTGTGGCATCGTGACAGCAGAAGCAGCCACCCAGAGGCATCTCAGCTCTGCTGGGACGTTCCCAGCTCTCTGCACAGGAGTTTTGTGGGCAATGCTCCTTTGTTTTCCACAGCCTGCCCCGATGGATTCTATGGTCTGGAGTGCCAGCAGGCCTGCCACTGCCTCAATGGTGCCCACTGTGACCACGTCACAGGCCAGTGCCACTGTGCCCCTGGCTGGGAAGGGCCTGGCTGTGCCCAGGGTGAGTGCCACTGCAGCTGGGCACCCACCTTCTGTGCCTGGGGTTGGAGAGAGGGTGGGAAAGGGACAAGATGAGATGGAATGGGATAGGATGGGAGGATTTGGGATGAGATGGTTTAGGGGTGGGGTGGGTTGGAATGGGGCTGGGTTGGGATGGCATGGAGGAGGATGGGTTGCCCAGAGGGGTGGTTGGGGCCACTTCCCTGGAGGTGTTTGCAGCCAGGCTGGCAGAGGCTGTGGTCAGGCTGCTCTAGGGTAGGGTGTCCCTGGGCATGGCAGGGGAGTTGGAACTGGCTGATCCTTGTGGTCCCTTCCAGCCCTGAGTGATTCTGTGATGGGATGGTGCCACACAGAGGCACTCAGAACCTTTTCCCCCTCCTGCTGTGCCAGGCTGTACAGATCAGCTTTAGCTGTCTGTGCCCTGCGTGTGGCAGCTCCTCCTATGCAGCACTGCAGAGACCCTGGGGTGGAGTGGGGGTGGGCTTTGGCTGAGCACATTGTTGCTGAGTGTGATGAGGCCTTGGGCAAGCAGCAGAACGGATCCCTGCTGGGTCAGGTGGTGCTGAGGATGGCAGCAGTGCCAACCTTTGGCTGCCAGGCACCCCTACAGAACCCATGGCACCATAAACCCACCCAAAGCAGTTGCCCAACGGTGCCAGTTCCTCTGCCTGCCAGGAGCTCTGGGGCTGCTTGGGAGGGGTCTGGCTGCTGGAACCCAAGGGATGTCACCTACCAGCTGTGCCTGCTTCTGTCCCCCACATAGCCTGCCAGGAGGGAAGCTATGGCCAGAACTGCAGCCTGAGGTGCAGCTGCTCCAACAATGCCTCCTGCCACCACGTCAGTGGCCGCTGCCTCTGCGCAGCTGGCTGGATGGGACCCACCTGCCAGCAAGGTAGGAACCTCCTCCAGGGCCTATCTGAGCTCAGGCTGCTGCTTCCCCTGCCAGGAAGACTCTGAAATGCCCTTTCTTGGGGTTGGAACTGGAGCAGCAACCGCAGCAGGGCCAGGCTGAGGCAGCTCCTGGCTTGCTCAGAGTTGCCTTCTGCAGAGCAGCAGAAGCTGCCCTGCCTTGCAGCCTGCTGGCAGCACATTGAGCAGCAGAAGCTGCTCAGAGCTCTGCCAGGCACTGGGGCTAGCAGAGGAGGATGTTCTGCTGCTTAGGGCTGAAGGTGTCCTGGCTGCTGAGCTCCTCCAGCTTCTCCTGGTGTGGATTGGCCACCAGCAGGGCTGAAGAGGCTCTGAAAAGAGCCCTGAGCTGTCATTGCCTCGGGGCTGAGTAGCTGAAACAGCAAGTGGCTTTCTGGGGGACCTGAGTAGCCTTCCAGTCACAGAACTGTGGAACAGTTTGACCTGGAAAAGCCCTCTGAGAGCTCCTAGTCCCACACCAACCCAGCACCACTGTGGCCATCAAACCATCCTCCAAAGTGCTATGGCCACAGGTTTCTTGAACACCTCCAGGGATGGGGACTCCACCACCTCCCTGGGCAGCCTGTGCCCCAATCCCTGACCACGCCTGCAGCACAGAAACCTTTCCTTGCTCTCCATCCAACCTAAGCCTCCTCTGGCACTATTTCAGGTCCATTTCCTCTCCTCCTACCACCTGAGACTAGGGAGAGGAGCCCAACCCCACCTCCCTGCAAGCTCCTCTCTGGGAGCTGCGGAGAGCGATGAGCTCGACCCTCAGGCTCCTTCTCCACGCTGCTACCCACCCCCAGCTCCCTCAGCTGCTCCTCCCCAGCCCCTGCCCCTCCTGGCAGAGCTGTGTTGTGATGGAGCTCTCTGCTCTGCTCTGCTTCTCCCACAGCGTGCCCAGAGGGGCTCTACGGCCAGGGCTGCCTCCAGCGCTGCCTCTGCCAGAACGGTGCCACCTGCCACCCAGCCACGGGGCACTGTGCTTGTGCCCAGGGCTGGACAGGGCTGGCCTGTGAGCTGGGTGAGTAAAACTGTGCTAGCTCTGCACCAACCTGCCCTGCCTGGGGCTTGCTGTGCTGCAGGGATGCTGATGGAGGGGGTCCCTGCTCCTTCGACGTGTGTGTGTGAGAAGGGGAGGTTGGGAGTGTGGCCAGAGGAGGGCTAGGAGGATGCTGAGAGGGCTGCAGCACCTCTGCTGTGAGCATAGCCTGAAAGAGTTGGGGCTGTGCAGGCTGGAGAAGAGGAGGATCCCAGGGGACCTTCTGGTGGCCTTCCAGGATCTGAAGGGGGCTGCAAAAAAAGCTGGGGAGGGACTTTTGAGGCTCTGAGGGAGTGAGAGGAGTGGGGGGGAATGGAGCAAAGCTGGAAGTGGGGAGATTCAGAGTGGAGGTGAGGACAAGTTGTTGAATATGAGAGTGGTGAGAGCCTGGAATGGGTTGCCCAGGGAGGTGTTTGGGGCCAGATCCCTGGAGGTGTTTTTGGCCAGGCTGGCAGAGGCTGTGGTCAGGCTGCTCTAGGGTAGGGTGTCCCTGGGCATGGCAGGGGGGTTGGAACTGGCTGATCCTTGTGGTCCCTTCCGACCCTGACTGATTCTATGATTCTTGCTGAGGGACCTGGGGGTGCTCAGGCAGGAGAAGAGGAGGCTGAGGGGAGATGTTTTGGCTCTCTGAGAGGAGGATGGAGCTGGGGGGTGGAGAGGGTTGGGCTCTTCTCACAAGGAACAAGTGGCAGGCTAAGTCGAAACAGTCTCAAGCTGCCCTAGGGGCAGGTTTAGGTTGGCCATGAGCATCAGTTTCTGCCCCTTGAGGGGTGTTCAGCCCTGGTGTAGGGCAGTGGTGGAGTCCCTATGCCTGTAGGAGTCTCAAAGCCATGGAGCTGTGGTGCTGAGGGCCATGGGTTGGAGGTGCTGGGGCAGTGCCTGGGGCAAGGGTTGGACTCCACGGTCCAGAAGGCCTCTTGTAACCAACACAATGCTTTGATTCCTTGATCCTGGCAGCCTGTGCCCAGGGCCAGCACGGAGCAGACTGCCAGCAGCGCTGTGAGTGCCAGCATGGGGGACTCTGTGACCACCAGCATGGGCACTGCCTCTGCCAGCCAGGCTGGACGGGAGAGAAGTGCCAGAGCCGTAAGTGGGGCACAAGGGCCTGACCTGAGCAACTGCAGCAGCAGCCTGGTCCTGCACAGGGAGGCTGGGGGCAGAGGGGAGTTAAGCAGAGGCATCCAATTTGGGGTTCAGCCCTGCAGAGAGAGCTTGCAGGTGGCACAGTTCAGGCTGCACACCCTGCTGGTGCCCAGATTTCTGCTTTCCCAAGGGGTTGGGGTCTGCAGGGGCCACAGCAGCTTCCCTCTGCTTTTCTGCACCTCAATGCCTGGCTCAGCCCTGAGCCCTCTGCCCCTGGCACTCAGCAAGCTCCTGCTCCCCTTCTCTCTGCTGCCTGCACACCCTGGTGATCCCCTCAGCACGAGCAGGGCTGGAGAAGGCTGCTGCCTGCCTACCAGCAGCAGGGACTGGCACAGCAAGGGGAGAGCCACAAGCTCCTTCTCTCTCAGGGGTCATGGCTCCTCAGGCTGGCACAGCCCTCAGATGACAGTGCAAAAGGCAGGTCCTGGTCCAAGCCAGTGGGAGTCTGCCCACCAGCCACAGCCAAGTGCTCTCAGGTTCCCTGGGAACATCTCTGTTCTGAGAGCAGCTTGGCTGGCAGCCAGCCTTGGCACGGGGTCCAGCCTTGGCACAGGGTCCAGCCTTGGCACTGGCTCCAGCCTGCAGCTCACCTCCCTGGCTGAGGACGAGCTGATGGATTCTGCTGCACCCTCAGGCCTGCCATGCCCTTACAGCCCCAACCCTCATACTGGGTGAGAGAGAGGCTGCAGTCCCTGTGCTGCCAGGCTGGTGCTGCCCAAAGCAAGGGCACGAGGGGTTGTTAGCTCTGGGCACATCTCTTGCCAGAGGAGGAAGAGCTGCAGGAGCTGGCAGAGGCCACCAAGGATGGCATGGACAGGAAGGAAGCAGGAGCTGCAGTGAGGAAAGCCCCCACTGGCCCCCTCTGTGTCTAACTCTCTCTCTCTCTCTCCCCCCTCTCTTGGCATGGCTGAAGCTTGCCCAGAGGGGCGGTTTGGGGCAGGCTGCAAGGAGCACTGTGCCTGTGGGGACAACATCTCCTGCCACCATATCACTGGTGCCTGTGACTGCCCCCCGGGCTGGAGGGGTCGGCGCTGTGAGAAAGGTGAGAGAGCATCCTTTGGGGGGCACAGCATCCTGGCTCTTGGGGGGTACAGCATCCAAGCCCTTGAGTGGCATCCTGTCTCTTGGGTGTCACAGCATCCCATCCTTTTGAGGGGCACAGCATCCAAGCCCTTGAGTGGCATCCTGTCTCTTGGGTGTCACAGCATCCCATCCTTTTGAGGGGCNGCACAGCATCTCATCCCTTGAGTGGCATCACATTCTTTGGGGGGGCACAGCATCTCATCCCTTGAGTGGCATCACATTCTTTGGGGGGGCACAGCATCTCATCCCTTGAGTGGCATCACATTCTTTGGGGGGGCACAGCATCTCATCCCTTGAGTGGCATCACATTCTTTGGGGGGGCACAGCATCTCATCCCTTGAGTGGCATCACATTCTTTGGGGGGGCACAGCATCTCATCCCTTGAGTGGCATCCCCTCCATTGAGGGGCACAGCATCCCATTTTTTGTGGGGCACAGGCACCCCTGGGCCAATAGATCCCTGTGCCTTGTGGGCACAGCAGCTCTGCTCGGGGGACCCCAAGCTCCTTCCAGAGCCTTGAAAGGAAGAAAGCTTTGGGTATT
>VWZI01023716.1:1711863-1725964 GCA_013396835.1 Psilopogon haemacephalus | reverse complement strand
CAGCAGCCACAGACACCTCGGCAGGCTTCCCCAGGTCAAGAGGGACAGGGACCTGCTGCCCAGCAGAGGGATCTGAGGATGCTGAGGGGATTGGAGCACTTCCTGGGGAGGAGAGGCTGAGGGACCTGGGGCTGCTCTGTCTGGAGAGGAGAAGGCTGAGAGGGGATTGAAGTAATGCTTATAGATCTCTGAGGGCTGGGGGGCAGGATGGGGGGAACAGGCTCTGGGATAGGCCAAGGAGCAATGGATGGAAGCTGCAGCACAGGAGGTTGTAGCTCAACACAAGAGGCAACTTCTTGAACGGAAGGGTCCCAGAGCACTGGCACAGGCTGCCCAGAGAGGTTGTGGAGTCTCCTTCTCTGGAGCCTTTCCAGGCCTGTCTGGATGTGTTCCTGTGTGCCCTGAGCTAGATTGTCTGCTCCTGCTGTGGCAGGGGGCTCAGACTGGATGATCTCTTTGTGTTCCTCCCAACCCCTGGCATCTTGTGAGCCTGCAGGAAGCTCTGTCTGACCCTGAGTTGGTTGGGATGGGTGCTGGAGGGACACCAGGCACTGCTCCAGGGGAAGGTGTCCCTGCCCATGGCAGGAGCTGGAACTGGGTGACCTTGCAGGTCCCTTCCAGCCCAGCCCATGCCAGCAGCTTTCCCTGGAAGCCAAGGGAGCAGCCACGGCCCCAGGACACAAAGCATGGCCTCACCACAGCCCCGTGGAGAGCTGCCCACCTCTGCCAGCCCTGACAGACAAACAAAGCTCTGTGCCCACCTGGATAAGACAGCCTGGGCAGGCCCCTGGCAGCTCAGCAACCCAGGGCAGGGGCAAGAGCAGCTCTCTCCACCCATGTGCAGGAGGTGAAGGCTCAGAGGCAGGCAGAAGAGCAAGAGGAGGGTTGAGAGGACCATTGAATGACCCAGGGCTGCTCTGCTGAGCCCTCCAAGCTGGCAGGACAGTGGCCAGAGCCCTGTGTTTGAGCAGCCCCAAATATCCACCACGAGCACAGGGTGGTGACACCGCTCCTGGGTGCTGCAGCTGGCCAAGGCTTCCTGGAAGGAGCATTCTGAGAGCCCCAGCACAGGTCCAGCTCACCTGAGATGGGTTCCTCTAACAATGCACCCCAGAAGATTTCTTTCCCCCACCAGCACTCCCTCAAACTCACCTTCTTCTTCCCAAACTCCAGCTGCTTCTGCAGGGTGTACATCTGCTCTGTCCTCTCCATGGCTCGAGCTCCATCATTACAGCTCTTCACCAGCTAGGACAAGAAGCTCACAAGGGACATGGGGAAAGCAGGAGGCTGAGCCCAGCCACCCTCCACACCAGCACCACCCAGTGAAAAGTCAGCCCTGAAGAGGAGAAACAGCCAAGAACCCAACACAGGCTTCAAGCCAAGGATGGGGAAAGGCAGCCGGAGGTTGTCCTGCCAAGAGACCTCCAGAAAAAAAGAGGACACAGCTGCTGTGCCTGCAGAAGGCCCCAAGTGACAGCAGGAGGAAGAAATAATCACCTGAAGGGAGAAGGTTAAGGCAGGAAGATGAAGAGATGGATGGAGGGGAGGACCTCTGTGCTTTGCCTTCCACAGGCAGGTGAAGCAAGGCCACCCATGGCCCCCTGACCCTCATATGGTCCCTCCTGAGCAGCTGTCTCTCTGCCCCCCACCCAGCCAGGCCATCTGCTTTGCTCCTCCAGTGGGGGAGTGAGCAGGACAGCCCAGGAGCACAGACGGGGAACACAGTTTGGCAGCTGGCCTGGTAGCTGCTTGGACTTGGTGCTCTTGGAGGTCTTTTCCAGCCTCAAGCATTCTGTGATGCCCAAGAGGAGGACAGAAGGAAGAGTCACCCCTGCCACAGCTGCTGGCTGTAACCTCCAAGGGACATTGGCTGTGAATGGCTCCCAGGTGGGCAGGCAAAGGGAGCTGGGGCAGGTGAGCTCCAGCAGTGCAAAGCTTCCACCACCTCCACTGCTCCTTTGCTCCTCTCCACTCTGCTTTGCTCACTGCCTCCACCTCCACCCCACGGCCAGTCAATGCTGCAGCTGCCCAGCAGAGCTGCTGAGAGGGGACAGCACTGATGCAGAAGACCCCAAAGGGAAGGATAAAAGATGAGGCAAAGAGGAAAGAAGATGGCAAGAGAAAAGAAAAAAAACAAGCTCAGGTGAAGAAGGGGAGGGAGGGAGAAGGTCCAGCAGCTGCTGGGGTGCAGGAATCTCACAGGACTCAAGGCAGAGAAGATGAAAAGAGAGGCCAGAGGCAGGGGAGGGGGGCTGGGGGCAGGAAAAGTGGAGAGCTGGCAGCTGGGCCTCACCTTGCTGATGGCTTTCAGAGCTCTGGTGGCAGCTTCGTAGGCTGCAGTGCAGGCTTTGGTTTTCTGGCAGACAGTCTGGAAGGCCAAGAGGAGAGGCTTGAAGGGCCCTGCAGCCACAGAGCTGCTCCAAGCTGGCACTGCTCAAAGCTCCCAGGGGGAGGGAAGGCCAAGCAGAAGCTGTCCCAGGCTCAGCCAAGGAAGGGTCTCACACCTCTGGAGGGGCACCAAGCGGTGTCACTCACTCACATCTAAGAGCAGAGGCAGCCTGGTTACCCTCTGCATGGGCAGGATGAGGAAGGAGATCATTGGCAGGCCTCCACATTCTGGCTTCCTTTCAATTTGCTTCAAGGTCTCTTTGAAGGAGGGGTTTGTGCTTCTGGAAGAGGAGGACAGGAAAGCTCCATCAGCTCTTTCCTGCAGCCGTCGAGATTCCTCAGCAGCTCTCCCTGCCCCTGGTGCCAAGGGCAGCCTGCTGAGCTCACGCCACACAGCCTAGGTGCAGGAGGGATGGATTCAGCTGCAGGTGGTGGGGGAGCACCTGGGGAGGATGAGGTCACCAACAGGCAGGTACAAAGCTGACCTGGCCCACCGGTGTGACCTGGAGATGAGCAGCATCCACCTGTGGCCCTAACACACCAACTCTGTGGTGCCTTGGCAAGGGCACATCTGACAGCACCACCCCCACTCACCCCTGGGACAGGACAAGGAGCAATGGATGGAAGCTGCAGCACAGGAGGTTGCAGCTCAACACAAGAGGAAACTTCTTCCCTGGAAGGGTCCCAGAGCACTGGCACAGGCTGCCCAGAGAGATTGTGGAGTCTCCTTCTCTGGAGCCTGGCTGCCTGTGCCTTGTCAAGGACTTGAGCTGCTTCTGCTCAGGAACACTCACCTGTGCCTGCTGCCAGCTGCCCTGACATCCTGTGAGCTGCTCAGGAAGGAGCCAACCTTCCGCAAGGACAGAGCCCCAGGGACCGAAGGCTCTCTGATGGAGCTAGGTCCCGGTTTGCACCCAGCTCGCATCCTTGCCTGGCAAGGCAGCTCCAAGCAAGCCCTTCCGAGCCTGCCGCCCTACTCACAGCAGCTTCTGCAGCGTCCTCTGCTGGTAGACCTCGTTGGAGCAGTAGCTGATGTAGGGGCCGAAGCGGTGGGAGGCGTGCTCCTCCACGATGTCACTGATGTCAGCCAGCAGCAGCTGCTCCTGGTGCCGCCTCTCCAGGTCCTCGAAGAAGCTGAGGAGAGAATTCGGAGCCACCTCAGAGCGGATTCCTCCCCCCAGGCACGTAAAAATCACTGCGGCTCGGAACTTTGGAAAGTCACAGAATGGTTTAGGTTTGAAGATATCTCAAAGATCATCCAGTTCCAACCCCCACTGTGCCATGGGCAGGGACACCTCCCTCTGGATCAGGATGCTCAAGACCTCATCCAGCCTGGCCTTGAACACCTCCAGGGAGAGAAGAGGTTAAAGTAAATATAAACAGCATAAGGAGAATAAACTGCCACAGAAATATGACAACCTTAAGGAAGGTTGGGGAAGCAGCAGCGGCAAAGGCAGCAGCGGCAAAGGCAGCAGCGGCAAAGGCAGCAGCGGCAAAGGCAGCAGCGGCAAAGGCAGCAGCGGCAAAGGCAGCAGCGGCAAAGGCAGCAGCGGCAAAGGCAGCAGCGGCAAAGGCAGCAGCGGCAAAGGCAGCAGCGGCAAAGGCAGCAGCGGCAAAGGCAGCAGCGGCAAAGGCAGCAGCGGCAAAGGCAGCAGCGGCAAAGGCAGCAGCGGCAAAGGCAGCAGCGGCAAAGGCAGCAGCGGCAAAGGCAGCAGCGGCAAAGGCAGCAGCGGCAAAGGCAGCAGCGGCAAAGGCAGCAGCGGCAAAGGCAGCAGCGGCAAAGGCAGCAGCGGCAAAGGCAGCAGCGGCAAAGGCAGCAGCGGCAAAGGCAGCAGCGGCAAAGGCAGCAGCGGCAAAGGCAGCAGCGGCAAAGGCAGCAGCGGCAAAGGCAGCAGCGGCAAAGGCAGCAGCGGCAAAGGCAGCAGCGGCAAAGGCAGCAGCGGCAAAGGCAGCAGCGGCAAAGGCAGCAGCGGCAAAGGCAGCAGCGGCAAAGGCAGCAGCGGCAAAGGCAGCAGCGGCAAAGGCAGCAGCGGCAAAGGCAGCAGCGGCAAAGGCAGCAGCGGCAAAGGCAGCAGCGGCAAAGGCAGCAGCGGCAAAGGCAGCAGCGGCAAAGGCAGCAGCGGCAAAGGCAGCAGCGGCAAAGGCAGCAGCGGCAAAGGCAGCAGCGGCAAAGGCAGCAGCGGCAAAGGCAGCAGCGGCAAAGGCAGCAGCGGCAAAGGCAGCAGCGGCAAAGGCAGCAGCGGCAAAGGCAGCAGCGGCAAAGGCAGCAGCGGCAAAGGCAGCAGCGGCAGATCCAAGCTGTGCTCTCAGACAGAAAAGCTTTTGATACTCCAATGAAATTCCATTAACCTCTCTCCACTGTTGCTATTTTATGGCCTGCCCCTATAAGCTTCACCTCTCTGCTCAGAGCTTCCATTCCTAAGTTACTCCATTCCCAATTTTTAAATGTCTGAGTTAGGAATGCAGCTCAAACAGCCTCACCTCACCACACAGGGCCCAGGCAAACCCAGCAGCTGGATGGTCACAGCGTTCCCACCACAGCTCCTCCCCAGGGAGGCAAAGTCCTGGGATCCCTTCTGCACGCAGAGGCTGAGATGCTCACGTCCCCACGGAGCCCAGGGAATGCAGCTCCTGACCCACCCCCAGCCCCTCCATCCTTCCTCCATCCCCACACCAGATCCCTCCTCCACTTTGGCTCTCCAGAAGATCCCTTCCTGCCCGGCTACTGGAAGCCAGGAGCCCTCCCCACCCCCGCAGCAGTTCCCAGGGCTTCAGCCCTGCCCTCTCCTCCTGCTTTTTTCCCCACATGGACACAACTCTCCAGCCAGCCCAGTCCAGCTGCTGGGGTGGATAGAGGACCAAGGGCAGGCTGTTTGAAGGCACATTTTCAGTTTCAGCACAAGCAGCTGCCCTGCTGTGGTGCTTGGCCAGGCTAGAGCCCTGTGGTTAAGCTCTGGCTCTTCTCACAAGCCCAGAGGTGACAGGAGGCACCACCTCCACAGCAGCACTGGGCACCCAAGGAGGAGTTTCCAGGCAAAACAGGAGTGTCCCAGGCACAGGGTTGGCATCTCAGCCAGCTTTTGGTGCCCAGCTGCAGTGCTGAACATCACCCTTGTGACCCATCAGAACACTGGGGGTCAGGCTTACCAGATCACCTCTCACACTGCAAGGGCTGTGCCACAACAGGAGGAAGTGCAACAGGTTGGGATGTCCCAGGAGCTTCAGCAACCCAAGGGGTGGTTGTTTTTTTTCCACAGGGCAAACAGAGCTGCAGGGTCTCCTCCAGGCCTGCCTGGCCCCAGCCCAGCAGCCCTCACTTGCCTGGTGCTGACGGTCAGGATGTCGTTGATGTTGGAGAAGAGATGGTGGTGCTCGGTCTGAGTCATGGTCTCCTTCAGCTCCTCTGACCTCATGAAGTGGCACACCAGGATGCCCAGGCTGTGCATGTAGGAGAACTCAGAGGTGATGATCTCAAACATAGCCTGGAAAAAGCAGGGGGGGCACCGAAGATGTCACCAACTGACAGGGCAAGGCAGGGAACCAGCAGAGGAGCTGCCTGCCTCCCACCGGGACCTGTGGAAGCAGCAGCACCAACAGCCTGGTCTGCAGGAGCCGAGCCCAGCCCTGAGCTGAGCCCTGCATGAGGGGGGTTGGACATGGCCACACATGGTCCCGCTGCCCCAGGCACCTCCACGGCTGCTCTCACCTCTTGCCGCTTGCGCTCCTCGGGGGAGATCCTCTGCAGGATGCCTGCTTCCAGCACCTGCGGGGAGAGGCAGGGATCGGCAGGGACCAGCAGGGATGGGCAGAGTCGGCAGCGCCCACCTGCGGTCCTCGCACGCCCTCTAGTGGTGGCCTGGGCTGTGCCCTGCTCCGCACAGCTCGGCAGCAGCTCCCAGGGCTCCAGCTCCCACCGCAGCAGCTCCCAGGGCTCCAGCTCCCACCAGCCACCCGACAAGAGGAGGTTCTTCTCCCCGGCAGCCAGCGGCAGTGCCTGCCTTCTCCTCGTCCGAGGGTGCCCAACCTCTCTCAAGCACAACCACAGCAGCTCTGCCAGCATCCCAACAAGCCTGGACGGGAGCCTTGCGTGTCCCAGCAAGGGCTGGAAAGCCCCAGAAGATCTCATTTGCAAGGAGTAACACCGCGGAATTCCCCGCTCACAGTTCGGTCAGCGGCCTCAGAGAGCTTCTCAGAACACATATCCCAGGCGAGGGTAAAGCTCGCAGAGCCTCCAGGCTGGCTGCTGCCCCTACCTCCGGGAGCTGGCTCCAGGTGACCTGTGCTGGGCGGTAGCTCTGCATCACGATGGCAGACCCCGCTGGGGACGGCTCTTCTGGGACGGCTTCCTCCAGCAAGTCCTCGTCCGACTCATGGCTGACCGAGTTCAGCCCTCTCTCTCGGATCTCCTGATACAGCCGGGGCTCTGCAGGGGTGAAAGGCGCCGAGGTCAGCCAAGCCTCTCCCTGGCTCCCCTTCCCACCACCATCGCTTCACCCCATGGGCTCAAGCGCCCTGCCAGGAGCACTGAGGAACCAGGGCCTGCATCCGCCCAGCGTGGCTGGACTTAGCACAGCAGCAGTCAGCCAGAGAGCTCCCACCCCAGCGTGGGCATGCTCAGCCCTCCGGTGTTTGAGGAGCGCTGCGGCAGCCTCAGCACACCCAGGGGGTGGGCAAGCAGAGCACTGCAAGGCTGCTCCTGCAGCTGGGCAGACAGGCAACAGCCACTGCCCCAGGCCAGGGCAGCAGCCACAGCCTCAGCACGCCCAGGGGGTGGGTAAGCAGAGCTGCAATGCTGCTGCTGCAGGCAGTGGGCAAGCAGAGCTGCAAGGCTGCTGCTGCAGCTGGGCAGACAGGCAACAGCCACTGCCCCAGGCCAGGGCCGAGCACGGGTGGCAAAGGGTCCCCTAGGGCTTGGCTTTGCCGGGACTGTCCCCGTGCCCCTCGAGGTTGCTCAGGGGAGCCTGGAGATGGTGCTGCGGGAAGGGAGAGCACTCACGGTCCTTGAAGGAGCCCCCACGCTTCTGCATCCGCTTCCGCCCGAAGGTTTTCTGCAAGAGCAAGAGGAGGAGGAGGAGGAGGAGAAGGAAGAGGCGCTGCAGGTGCTGCCCTTCCGCAGCTCTGCGAAGCTTCCATCTCCTCCGGGAAGGAGGAGGAGGAGGAGGAGAAGTCACCTGCAGGGCAGCAGGCACCACCCTGCTCTTTCAGGCAGGATCCGGTCCCAGCTTTTGTTTGCCTTCCCGCGGTGACTCAGCTCTCACCTCGCCTTATCGGGGTCAGCCCCGAACCCATTCCCGACCTGCGCTGCCGCTGGCCTCCGCCTGCCCCACACACACCTGGACTTTGCCTGCACCAAGTCTCCTTCTCTCCCAGCCCTGCTTCACCCATGTTTGTGTACAGCCACCCCGGAGCCACCACACCCCCGGCCGGCCCCAGCCCAGCAGCAGTCTCCCCACCAGAGCCGGGACAGCTATTGTCGGGCTCTGCAGGCACCTCCTCGGCATCTGCTGGCCACACGCAGCCTCCCCAAACGCCACCGGGCTCGGCAGGCCCGGGCCAGTCCCAAGCTGAGCTCACACAGCACAATCACCAGCAGCAGGAAGATGCTGAGGCTCTGCAAAGCCCCTGGGCAGCTTGTCCCCAGGAGGGTCACGAAGCTGATCAGAGGGCTGGGAGAGTCGGGGTAGCTCAGCCTGGAGAAGAGAAGGCTCCAGGGAGACTTCAGAGCATCCTTACAGTACCTGAAGGGGACTACAGGAGAGCTGGGGAGGGGCTTTTGACAAGGGCTGGGAATGTCCAGCTGAGGGGGAGTGGATTGAAGCTTGAGGTGGGCAGGTTTAGACTGGAAGAAATAATTGACAGTAAGGGTGGGGGGAGACACTGGGACATGTTGTTCAGGGTGGCTGTGGATGCCCCCTCCATGGAGGTCTTCAAGGCCAGGCCTTGAGCAACCTGGGCTGGTGGGAGGTGACCTTGCCCGTGGCAGGGGGTTGGAGCCAGATGATCACTAAGGTCCCTTCCAACCCAACCCAGTCTCAGCAGATCTGTGATTTTCAGACCATTCCCTTCTCACTGCCATCCTGGGAAGGGCCAGTGCTGGGTGCCAAACCATCTGCACCTTGCCCTGTGCCACTCACAGGTCTCTCACTGACCAGCTCCTTCCCTCTCCTCCAGCTTGCCCCAAGTGGGCCTTTGCTGCTGAGTGCTGGCCTAAGGTCCCTTCCAACCCAACCCAGTCTCAGCAGATCTGTGATTTTCAGACCATTCCCTTCTCACTGCCATCCTGGGAAGGGCCAGTGCTGGGTGCCAAACCATCTGCACCTTGCCCTGTGCCACTCACAGGTCTCTCACTGACCAGCTCCTTCCCTCTCCTCCAGCTTGCCCCAAGTGGGCCTTTGCTGCTGAGTGCTGGCCTAAGGTCCCTTCCAACCCAACCCATTCTGTGAATTGCCAAAAGTAAGGCCCCGATCATAGCATGGTTTAGGTTGGAAGTGACCCCCCAAACATCATCCAGTTCCAACCCCCCTGTGCCATAGGCAGGGACACCTCCCACTAGAACAGGTCACACAAGGCCTCATCCAACCTGGCCTTGAACACCTCCAGGGAGGGAGCAGCCACAACCTCCCTTCCAGTGTCTCACCACCCTCGCTGCAAAGAACTTCCTCCTAACATCCAGTTTCCCTTCTGCCCATTTAAACCCTGATGCCCACCCAAGAGCACCTGGGTGACAGCAGCTGCACACCCACCTTGCTCCTGCCAGGGCTGCGGGCAGGCAGGGCACTGCCATCCTCCGACAGGGGTTTCAGGGAGGAGATGAAGTTGGGTGGCTCTGGCTCAGCATCCTTCATGGCTGCACGGTAGGACATGTTCCGCAGGTTGCGCTTGAGGGCTGCCCCTCCACCATCCTCCTCCTCCTCCTCTGAATCCTGGGCCAGGCCAGGGGCAGACATCCTCTTGGGGTCGAGGCGCGGAGGCTCCCGGCTTGAGACGGCTGCCCCAAAGCTCTGGTGCCGGGAGGGGCCGCTCCTGCTCTTGCTGGAGACAGCCAAGCTCTTGGGGATCAGCTGCTGGGTTCCCACCTTCAGCGCCGCGGGGCTGTCGGTGCTGAGCACCACGCGGTGGGGCTCAGCCCGGGGGGGACAGGCTGGTGCTGAGAGCGAGGTGGCGCCGCTGGAGCTGCGCTCCCCACGGGGGGACGTGGGGCTGGGGGGCTCCGGCCGCAGCGGGTGGCAGCGGTACTCCAGGAGAAAGGTCTTGTCCTCTGCAGAGCTGCCGCGGGGGGCCCGAGACATGGTGGCAGGAAGCTGCATCAGGCAGACAGACCGGCAGACAGACCGACAGACAAGATGACTTCTCCCAGCGAGGCTGAGGGCAGAGCAGGACCCAGCCTGTGCTTCCCGAGCCCAGACAGCCACGCTCAGGGCACTTTCTCCACCCACACACCTCCCCCGCCCACGCAGCTGCGTGCCGGGGCTGGGCTGGTGGTTTCCAAAGCTCTGCTTTGGGCAGAGCAGTGCAGGATGCGGCCAGGTGCTGGGGAGCAATCAGGTGATGAAGCAGGCACCAGGTGGGCTCACACCTGAGCGTGCAGCCGGGGCAGTCCTGGAGCACCACCGAGCTCTGCTTCTCCTCTTCTGCTGTTCCTCTGTGTCTGTCCTCTCTTAAAGCCCTTTGAGGACTTGGGGTGCCACCAGTGGCAGCCTTCTCCTTCCTGACTTAACACCTTCCCCGGACTGAGGTGCTGTAAGTGCCCCGGGCAGAGAGCTCACCACCAGCTCTGTGCTCCTCAAAGCTTGCACCCAACCCACAGTGCCCCGAGGAGCAGCTCCACGCCTACTTGCGTCCTTAAAGCTCCCCACCTGGGGGCTATCAGCTTTGATGCCAAAACTACCTGCACCTGGAGAGCAAACGTCTGACAAAGCCTTCTGCACCCCCTGCACAGCTCGAGGCAAAACTTTGGCTCACCTCCCCCCTCCCCCAGCACCTCCTGGGGTCCCACGGCCCTCTCCAAGCTGCTCCTCTGCAAAGGCCACGGAGCAGGAAACCGAACTCACGACTGGGACTTCTTTCTCTGCACCAGCGAGTGGCAGAGAGACAAAGCAGCTCCTCGGAAGGAGATGCTGCTTGATTTCCCATCCTTGGACGAGGGACACGAACTTCTTGGCCAGAGCTCTGCCAAATGCGCCGAGGACAAGAGGAGCACTGCGCTTAATCCCATCCTGCCCCGAGCACCAACCCCAACAGCAAGCAGCAACCCTAGGGTCACTGCTGGAGTGGAGGACACCACCAAGAGCCCTCAAGTTCCACCTCTGGAGCAGTCCCAAAAAACACAATGCTGGGACTCCAACCAGCACCCTTCCAGCCCTGGGCCCCCGGTGCTTGCCTCCCGGTGCCAGGGTGCGTGCGTATGTGTGTGGTGTGTGTGCGCTCCGCGGTGCCACAGCGCACGGTAAGCCGCGGCCCCCGGGACACCCCAACCCACCGCCGGCACCGCCACAGCCGGGACGGGGCCTCCGCCTACTCACCGTTCCCCGGAGCCGCCGGGACCTGCTGCAACTCCGCCAGATTCCGCCGTCCTTTTCACCGCCGGTGCCGGTTCCGGTCGCACCCAGGCCGGCCCACGCCCCTCGCAGCCCGGCGGGGCGGGGGCGGACGCGGGGCCGCCCCGGAGAGGTGGGACCGGGGCTGGGTCTGTCGGACGGGAGCCAGGAGCGCTAATTGAAGGGGTCGGGCTGGAGGACAGGGGAGAGCCTAGCACTGACCGACACCCCCGGGACGGGAACCCCTTTCCTAGGGATCCCCCCGAGGGGCTGGAGGGCAGGGGGGAGCCTGGCACTGACCGACGCCCCCGGGACGGGAACCCCTTTCCTAGGGATCCCCCCGAGGGGCTGGAGGGCAGGGGGGAGCCTGGCACTGACCGACACCCCCGGGACGGGAACCCCTTTGCTAGGACCCTCCCCCGAGGGGCTGGGGCCAGCTCCGGAGCTCGGTACAGGCAGGGACCTGCTGGAGCGAGGCTGGAGGAGGTGACGAAGGTGTCCGGGGCCATGCATCCTGCAGAACAGAAGGCTCCAGGGTGACCTTCTGGTGGCCTTCCAGGGCTAAAAGAGAGCCCCGGGGGTGGGGGGGCAGGTTCTTGAGCAGAGTCTGCTGACAGGACAAGGGGTTGATGGTGTAAATCAAAAGAGGGAGATTCAGACTGGAGAGGAGGAAGAAATTTTGTACAGAGGGCGGTGAGAGCCTGGCCCAGGCTGCCCAGAGAGGTGAGAGCTGCCTCACCCCTGCAGCCATTCCAGGTGAGGTTGTTCGGAGCTCTGAGCAACCTGCTCCGGTTGGGGATGTCCCTGCTGGCTGCAGAGGGTCGGAGAGGGGAATTGGACTTCAAACCCGATTTCAGCCCAAACCATTCCAGGATTCCAACGACAGTCACATCTCTGCCTGTGCCCAGGCCTGGCCAGCAGCAGCCTCTCCGTGGTTCAGAGCAGGCTGTTGCTCACTAAAGGCACACATAAGGTTTGCTGTAGCAGCTCAAAGTAAGCCCAGGTTGTCCCCTCCAGGTGCACAGAACAGCCTTTTGGGACACATGCAGGCTGTGCTGGGAAGTTTTGTTACCACGGGAAAGGCTCCAACCCCTCCCGCTCTGTGTGATCCGAGGGTCAGGGCTGCTGACAGCCGCCCAGGCTCGGCAGTGCTCTGCCTGCCTCTGGGGACAGGCTTTTCCTTGACCTCCTCCTTTGCCCCCCGGCTCTTCTTTTTTTCCCCTTTCCCCTCCTCAGAACCGGAGCCTTTTTCCTGGCAGGGCTGCGGCGAATCCCAAGCGCTTTCCGGGAGACAAAGTCTGCTTGTCAGCGATGTCCTTTTAAGAAAGACTCCGTTCTGCTCTCTCCCAGGCCTGCCTGACAATCACTCCATTATCACAGCTCTCTTATCCCGTGGTTTATTATTTTTTTTTCCCTTTCTTCTTCCCCCAGGGCTAAGAAGGAGAAAAGCTGGCAGCAGTCAGAGCAGAGCGCGGAGCTTCCACTCGCGGCTTGCGGCAGGACTGAAGCCCTCCCACGGCAGGCTCCGGGGAAGGGTCATTGTGCTGGGATGTAGGACACCATCATCTGCTCAGCCTGAATGACTCTTTGAAGCGCAAGCCCCATTCATCGGGCGGGTTAATGCCTGTCGTTAGTTCAAAGAACATGCTTTCAAGTCGTTTCTGCTCCCGGGACCCCCGCTGAACCAACCGCACCGCTCCCGGGACCCCCGCTGAACCGCTGCCCCGCTCCCGGCGGCTGCAAGCCCTCGCCCGCGGCTCGGCGTGCTGGAAGGAAACGGCCTCGGCGCTGGCGGAGAGCTGCCTGGAGCTGTGACCCTGCCCTGCTCCACTCCGCAGGGATCACAGGGCTTGGAAGGGACCCAAAGAGATGGAGACTGCGGATGCCAACCCACCAGCGGGCAGCAGGCACAGGTGAGTGTTCCTGTGCAGAAGCAGCTCAAGTGCTTGACAAGGCACAGGCAGCCCCTGCTGTTCTAGGGTGAGATTTCCCAGTCCTGCCATGGTTGGGTTTACAGGATGTGAGGGGTTGGAAGGGACACAAAGAGATCATCGAATCCAACCCCCCTGCCAGAGCAGGACCTGACAATCTAGCTCAGGGCACACAGGAACACATCCAGACAGGCCTGGAAAGGCTCCAGAGAAGGAGACTCCACAACCCCTCTGGGCAGCCTGTGCCAGTGCTCTGGGACCCACACAGGCAAGAAGTTGCCTCTTGTGTTGAGCTGGAGCCTCCTCTGCTGCAGCTTCCATCCATTGCTCCTTGGCCTATCCCAGGGAGCAGTGAGCAGAGCCTGTCCCTGCCCTTCTGACCCCCAGCCCTCAGAGATTTGTAAACATTGACTCAATCCCCTCTCAGTCTTCTCTTCTCCAGCCTAAGCAGCCCCAGGTCCCACCACAACTGGCTGCAGCACTCGAGGTGGCCTGGAGGAGGCTCAGGGCAGAGCTCATTGCTCTCTACAACTGCCTGAAGGGAGGCTGCAGCCAGGTGGGGTTGGACTCTTCTCCCAGGCAAGCAGTGACAGAAGGAGAGGGGACACAGCCTCAGGCTGCACCAGGGCAGGTTAGGTTCAGGCTGGATGTCAGGAAGAAGTTCTTAGCAGAAAGAGTGATTGGCTTTGGAATGGGCTGCCTGGGGAGGTGGTGGAGTCACTGTCCCCTGGAGGTGTTCAAGACAAGCCTGGATGGGGCACTTAGTGCCATGGTCTGGTTGATTAGATAGGGCCTGGGAGTGTTGAGATGGGATGAGGCAGCTGGTGCCATGGTTTAGTTGGTTAGGTGGTGCTGGGGGATAGGCTGAACTGGATGATCTCAAAAAGACTTCTCCAACCTGCATCACTCTGTGAGATTCTGTGCCTCCAGCTTTCCAGCCTGGCACGCACATGAGGTTTGCCACTTGGCCAGGTAGTGAGCATCCAAAGGCTGAAGCCCAGGTGCCCAGCACTCCTCTTCCTCCTCCTCCTCCTCCTCCTCCCAGGACAGAAGCTCTCGGGACCACTGCTTATAAAAGCACACAGGTTTATTGCATATCAATCTCAGGTATAAATTCCTCGTAGCATTGGAAAGATTACATTTGGTTTAACATTCCTATTCTACAGCATTAACCTCAAAATCAGCTTCTCCTAGGCATGGTTGGGAATTTCTCTACACAAATAACATTTTTTTTCTTTTTTTTTT
>VWZI01023716.1:1675585-1709225 GCA_013396835.1 Psilopogon haemacephalus | reverse complement strand
GGCTCCGGGAACGCCCCGCGCCCGCCAGGGGCAGGAGCTCTTAAGTGCTGATCGGGGGAGCAGCCAAAGCTTTCCGTTCCTCTGTGCCCGTCGAGGCTCAGCCTGCTTGGGTTGGAAGGGACCTTCGAGATCATCCAGTTCCAACCCCACCCCTGCACCGGCTCAGGTTGCTCAAGGTCTCATCCAGCCTGGCTGTGAACACCTCCAGGGAGGTTGTGGAGCACAGAAGCACAGAACGTGATCAAAGATCACGTTCTGTGCTTCTGTGCTCCACAACCTCCCTGGGCAACCTGTGCCAGTCTCTCCCCACCACCAAGAATTTTTTCTTCATCTCCACTCTGAATCTGCCTCAATCCCTCCCCTCTCATCCTAGCACTGATGCTTCCAAGGCGTGCTGGCAACATCCCATGGGAGAAGAAGGAGCCATGTGCAGCACAGAGCAAGCCAGCTGCTTTCCCACCCCTGTCTGCTGGGGACAGCCTGCAGGAGGACCTGCTGCACCCACCACCAGCTTTCAGCATCACCCACGGGGACTGGCATCAGCACCTGGGCAGGCAAGAGAGAGGGAAGGACCTACAGCAGACCTGCTTTCTCCTCCCTAGATAGCTCAGGTGGGGAAGATGTCTCGTGGAAGCCAAGAGGCCAGACCACCACCCACAGTGGGCAGCAAGCTCTGGCAGGACCCTCCTCAGCACCACAGCCCTGGGAAGCATCCCCTCAGAAGCAGGAATGGATTTTGTCTGGGGCAGCAAACCATGACCTAGACCTCTGCTGGGAGCTGTGATGGACCCACAGATGGCAGCAAGCTCTGGCAGGACCCTCCTCAGCACCACAGCCCTGGGAAGCATCCCCTCAGAAGCAGGGATGGCTTCTGTCTGCGGCAGCAAACCACGACCTGGACCTCTGCTGGGAGCTGTGATGGACCCACAGATGGCAGCAAGCTGTGGCAGGACCTTCCTCAGCACCACAGCCCTGGGAAGCATCCCCTCAGAAGCAGGGATGGCTTCTGTCTGCGGCAGCAAACCACGACCTGGACCTCTGCTGGGAGCTGTGATGGACCCACAGAGAGCAGCAAGCTGTGGCAGGACCTTCCTCAGCACCACAGCCCTCAGAAGCATCCCCTCAGAAGCAGGGATGGATTTTGTCTGGGGCAGCAAACCACAACCTAGACCTCTGCTGGGAGCTGTGATGGCTTTTAAGTGCAATCAAATGAAAGCTCCCTGATAAAGAGAGGTCTTGGGGGGTGCTTCCTCTTCATTTATCTGAGCTGTGGGGAAATCAAAGTTGGGATCAGTGCTAAATCAGAGGGGCTGGAGAGCCTGCAGCTAACAGGGGGTGCTGGAGAGCATGCAGCTAACAGGGGTTCCTGGAGAGCCTGCAGCTAACAGGGGTTCCTGGAGAGCCTGCAGCTAACAGGGGTTGCTGGAGAGCCTGCAGCTAACAGGGGGTGCTGGAGAGCCTGGAGCTAATGTGGGTGCTGGAGAGCCTGCAGCTAACAGGGGGGGCTGAAGAGCCTGCAACAGACTCCAGCTAGAGGAAATGGGAAGGAAGTGAATCAGGAAAAGCAAACAATCATTTCATGATTTGGATCCCCTCTCTTTGCCACGTCCTAAACTCCTGGACTGGGTTGGGCCCTGCCAGCCCTAGCTCTTGGAGAGCCTGGGGAGCACAGAACAGCCCTGGAGCAGGGTCTGGGAACCTGCAGAGCTGCACAGTTCCACCAGGGCAGAGCTCTTCTGGCAGTGCTGGTGGATCCCTGACTCCTGAGCACTGGATGAGTCTCTGTGCACCGAGGGGCAAAGCTGGAAGCTGGCTGCAGGTTCAGGGCTTGCAAGCTGGAGGCTTTCCTAGGGCAGGGCATGGTGGCATCACTTGCTGGCACAGTGGCAGCACTTGCCAGCCCCAAGCTGTCCCCAGCAGCTCCCAAGCCTTTGTCCAGCCCTTTGTAGGAGAAAAGCTTGTGAAGGTAAAGGAAAGGGGTGGGGAGTAGGATGAGTGCTGGCTCCTGGGGGCTGCATTCACTTCCCAAACAGAGAAATCATTGTGTGGTGCAAGGGTCAGTGGAAAGCAAGGAAGGGAAAGGTCTGAGTGATTGTCTGGAGCCTGGCAGGATTGATCAGGGGCATTTGGCACACGGGCAGCAGCTTCCTGCTCCCTGCTTCTCAAGCACACAAGCTCCAACCTTAGTGCCACCTTTTGGTCCCTCACTGCAGCCTCCTGTGAAGATGATTTCCCAAGGGTGAGCTCTAAAGCAAACAGTGGTGGGAAAGGAGCAAGGAAGCAGAGAAGGCTGAGCACACACTGACAAGTTCTGTACAGGTTCAACCCAATCCTGCCAGGAGAAGCAACAATTCTTTGCTTCTTTTCAGCTGGCCCTGGTGGGAATCATTTCCAGGCCAAGCTCCTGGGCAGGGCTGTGCTGCAGCAGCTGTGGTGGGGCAGGAGGCTGCTGAGCCTTTGGCAGAGCCTTGCTGCTGCTGCTGCTGCCAGGGGCAGCCCTCAGGCTGCCTTTGCCCCAGAGCTTTGTGCAAATACATGAAGCAGTTCAGGTGATGCTGACTGTTGGTCTCAGAGCCTTGGGCACTTTCACAGGGGGTTGTGGAAAACAAAAAAAGGAAGGGTGAAATTCCCTGGAACATCTGCTGCTGCTGCTGCTAGGTCAACCTCTCAGTCCTCCTCTACCAAAGCCACTCCAGATGCCTTCCTCCATGGCCAGCCTGAGGCTGTTGGCTCTTGAGGACCAGCCCCAGGTGTGCTCTTTGCTGCATGGTTCCACCTTGCTGGAGCAGCTTTGGGTTGGCATGCTGGAATGAGGCTTGCCCCTTGTGCTCCTCTACCCTGGACTGGCACAGAAGCCTCTGCCCCTTCTCCATGCCAGGCAGGCCAAGTGTTGGCAGGCAGATACACTGCCCACTGTGAGCTGTGCCTCTTCCCAGTGCTGCCAGCAGCTATCACCTGCATGCTCCCTAACAGCACATCCAGCACTAAAATATGCTGGAGTTAAGAGGAGAAGTTCTCAGCTCTGCTGGCTGTGGGTACCACAGAGCCAGCTGGGCAGGGTCCTGACACAGCACTGCCATGGAGGAGGTGCAGACACATCTGTGCACCCAGCAGCTTGCCAAACCTTGGCACTTCTGGTTTTCAGATGCTGAAATCAATTCAGAGAGCCTCGGGACACACATTTTGGCCTTGCCTTGTGCAGCCTTTGCAAGGTCTCCCTGCTCTCCTGTCTGCTCCGAGGTGCAGCCTGGCCACCAACCTCACTCCTGCAGCAGCAGGACAGGGCTGTGATGTAGAAGACCACAACCACCACAGCATGTCTGGAAGCTGCTTTGTGCCAGTCAAGGGGATGAGACTTGGAGGTGAATTTAAATCCCTCCCCCAATACCTGTGAGGAATTTTACAGTCAGAGGAGACGATTCCACTCTCAGCTCTGTGCCTTGAACAGGAGGCTGCACACCTCAGGTGGCCTCACCAAGGGAACCTGAACCTTTCTGCTTACATTACGGGGCCAGATAGCAGAGTGTGACCCACGAGCTGCCATCCAGCATGCCAAATCAACAGCCCCAGCTCCCAGACACCATCAGCAGTCAGAGGCTGCCCCTCTGCAAGCAGCCTGGGGAGGGATAAACGAGATGTGGCTGCACACACAGCTGCACCTCTCCAGGTTCACCCCAGGACCCCTCTGGCTGGGACAGCCCAAGCATTTCCATGGCTGAGGCGTGGGGCAGTGCCCCCAGCCCCTGGCAGCAGGTTTGCTGAGCATGGCTTCTTCTCCAGCAGGTCAGGTGCAAGCAGCAGCTGAGGCCCCAGGGGCTGGGCAGCGCTCTCCACCTCGCCGCGCTGGCAGGCAGGAGGGCGCTCAGGGTGACCACAGATTTGCAGCATCCTTTGACAAACCCAACCCCAGCAGTGCTCCAGGCTGAAGATCTCTCAAGCAGGACACTGCCCACGGTGTGCTGAGGCCTCCTGGTTCCAGCAGCTTTGCCTTGTGCCGGTGAGAGCCAGGGGCAGGGCAGGATTCCTGGGGGAGCAGAGAATTTCAGATCCTTCCGGGGCTGGGGTGGGGCTGGGGGTCAGCTTCAAGGGGTTGGGATTACCCTTCCCTGGCTGAGCAACTGAGTCAGAGCTGCAGCAGGGACAGGTCAGAGCTGGCTTCTCTCTCCTTGTGTGGGAAGGCTACCACCTGGTGTGGGGCTCCCCTTCCTCCGTGGGCTTTGCTGGCTCAGTGATACTGGTCTGTACTGGGAGAGGGGCCAGTGTCCCACCGCACTGCTGCAGCTCACGTCTCGCTCCAGCTCTTCCTACCGACTGGGAGAGATCCCAGGGCTGCCTTGGGGTTGAATCCAGTTTGGGAGGAGGTTCCTTCTGATAAATTAGGCATGAGAAGCTGCGGGTGGGCAGAAGCAGGGCACGTGGGGTGGGGGCCGGGCCAGGTCCCCTGCTCGGTCAACAAGTCCAGACGGCTCCCTGAGGCCCTCTCATCCACCTTCTGCTTGCTAGGGTTGTTGCCAGGGCAGCTGCAGCACCACTGCCTCCTCGCTTGGGCTCTGGCCAGTGCCTTGGTGACCTCTCAGAGGTGGTTGATGGGGTTAAAGGTCCCCGACTCGGAAGCTGCTCCTGCCATGTCCAACCAAGCACCCAGCGAGCTCTGGGCGGAGGCGTGGAGGGGAGCGTTCTCGGACAGGGACAGCATCATTGCATAAGCCTGCAGGGGGAGAGAGCAATGCAGAGGGCAGCTGTGAGTGCCCAGGCAGCACGGGCAGCACCACCTAACCCTGCAGCAGAGGTGGGCCAGCTGGCACCCTTTGGCTGGGGGGGGGCTAAGAACATGCCAGCAGCTCTCTGTGGCACACCCAAGGATGACGCCCGTCAAGCCCAGCTCCTCCAACCTGCCACGGGGTTGTCAGAGGCCTCCATTCCCCCTGGCTTTTGCAGGGCTAAATCCCTCTTGGACACAAACCCACAGGCCTGACCCTCACTGCTCAGGGGTGTTTGGGGGTACAGCCACCAAACGCTCGCTGGCGTTGCTGGTGTGCTCCTGGTGTGTTCCTTTTGTGTTCCTGGTGTGTTGCTGCTGCGTTCCTGGTGTGGTGAAATGGTTAAAAGCCCCTGCTGAGAAAGCCCACCAGGGTGTCTGTCTGCTCTGTGAGAACCTTGTCCTTTGTCACCTAGATGCTCTCCCTCCTCCAGGGCTTGTCTCATGCACCTCCGTGTCCTGCCAGGGCCCACAGGAGTGGTGTGAAGGCTCAGGTGACAACCTCACCCCCTGGAGGTGTGACACGGTGCCAGCCTCCCTGCTCCACATCAGCTGCTGCAGTCTAGGCTCCTGCTCCACAGCAGGACTGTGCCCAGGGTGCCCTCTCCTCCACACTGAGCTCGCCCCCTCCACGCAGCACTTTGCAGGACAACAGACAGAGACCATCAATTATCCAGGACGTCAGGACAATGTAGGATGCACAACAGGAGCCTCAGTAACACAGCTGCAGCAGGGACACTCACAACTGGGTATCCAACTTCAGGCTCTCCCTTCCAAAGCTGGGAGCCAGATTTGCTTGCCAAGCCCACAGATGGATGCCTTGGAGCTGGCAGAGGAACAGCTCTGCCCTGCCATGGACATGCTCTCTGCTAGGACCACTGAGGAGAGAGCCAACCCCATGGAGTGCCTGCTAGGACCACTGAGGAGAGAACTAACCCCTAGGACCAGTGAGGAGAGAACTAACCCCTACAGAGTGCCTGCTAGGACCAGTGAGGAGAGAACTAACCCCTACAGAGTGCCTGCTAGGACCAGTGAGGAGAGAACTAACCCCTACAGAGTGCCTGCTAGGACCAGTGAGGAAAGAACCAATCCCCATGGAATGCCTGCTAAGACCAGTGAGGAGGAACTAACCCCTACAGAGTGCCTGCTAGGACCACTGAGCAGAGAGCCAACCCCCATGGAGTGCTGTGCTCTGCCTGCAGCCCTTGGGCTGCTCTCCCAGTCCCAGCACAGAGGCTGGCTCAGATGATTTCAGTTGCAGACTGTGTGGTTTAAGTGTCACCTGCCCTGCACTCAGGCACTGTGCACCTAATTCAGAAGCCCTCCCATCACTGCCCCTCCCCGTGCAAGCCCAGGCTGGAGCTGGCAGTGCAGCAGAGCTGCTGAAGGGCAAAGCTGGTGCTACAGAGTTAGCACATTTGGTGTGTTAGTGACAGGACACGTGAAGAGTCAGGCAAGTGGCTTGAGTTCAGATGAGTTAGGCCCAGAAAGATGAGTCCCAGCTCCAAGCAGACCTGCCCCAGCTTCAGCCCTAGCACCCAGGGCAGGAGGAGGAGAAGACTTTCACAAGTTCTAAGTGATGCTAAACCTAAATCCATGTCCTGCTTGGCAGCTGCACTAAGCTCCTGCTTTGCTGGGCATTTAAAACAGGTTTAGTGACAAATTCTGTTGCTTGAGGCTTAGAAAGAGACTCCAAGGCAACAGCTGGACTCAGCCCCCCACGGAGAGGTGTCCATGCTGCCCCCAGCCCACTGAACAGCTCTGTTGTGGGAGGCCTCTGCAGGCACCAGGAGCTGAACTTCTACCACTAGACTCTCCTGGCTTAATGCAAGCAGAGAGCACAAAAGGAGCTGCCCCAGCCCTCCAGGAGCTGCTGAGATGCCACCTTGAGGTTTCTGGCTGGGAAGTGACCTGCTCTAGCTCCCAGGACAGAATTCCATGATCTGGCTTTCAGGCAGATCAAGGAGGAGATCTCCAGACTGGCTGGAAATATATTTTGTCTATCACCCCTTATGTCCTCCAAGCCAAGGAGCTGGGCACTGCTTCTTGCAGACCAAGCCTCCACTGTCTCAGCGTGCACCAGGACTGCTAGGACCATTGAGGAGAGAGCTAACCCCCATGGAGTGCCTGCTAGGACCAGTGAGGAGAGAGCTAACCCCCACGGAGTGCCTGCTAGGACCAGTGAGGACAGAGCCAACCCCCATGGAGTGCAGGCTAGGACCAGTGAGGACAGAGCCAACCCCCATGGAGTGCCTGCTAGGACCAGTGAGGAGAGAACCAACCCCCATGGAGTGCCTGCTAGGACCACTGAGCAGAGAGCCAAGCCCCATGGAGTGCCTGCTAGGACCACTGAGCAGAGAGCCAAGCCCCATGGAGTGCCTGCTAGGACCACTGAGGCCAGAGCTAACCCAAAGTGCAGCCACACAGACATCTCCAGACAGATGCCTCCAGCCTCCCACGCAGGCACCAAACAGACCTGCCGACCTCCGACTGCTGCCCTCCCACCTCTGCTCCTCCTCTCTTCCAGTGCAGGCACAACGGGGCACAAGCTCCCACACCATCCCCCAGGCACCAGCTGGAATTCCTGCCAGCTGGAATTGGGTTGGGGGGGTGGAGAGAGCAGAGCAGAGCCCTCAGCTAGAGGCCGGCCGGCGGCAAGCTAGAGAAAAGGTTGGTCGGATACCCACCTGGTTTTTAGCCTGCCTGTACAGAGTCTGTTTTATTGCCTCAGAGTCTAAGGTGGCATTAAACACATCTTTAACTTCAAATGCTTCCTGGGCTGCTCTGCGGAGGTCCAGCCCCTTCCCAAAAGGCGGCAGCTGCTCCAGAGCTAACAAGCCGGCTCCGTCCTCCTCACCACACCTGTACCAAGGACCAGGGGAAGGGGGCACCTGTTGTTAGCTGCTCTCACTGGCCACGTCTTAGCCAAGCTGTGCTGCTAACCCAGCGCCTGCATGCACGTACCATGGAGGTGAGAGGGCTGGCCAGACACATGCGTGAAGGGGACAGACAGACGGACGGACAGACAGACAAGACGGCGGAGCGACAGCCAATGCAGGGGAGAGAAGTGGAGAGCAGGGCCAGGAGCAAGCAAGGGCAGTGCTGGGCAGGGTTGGCGTCCACCAGGGCTGCTCTGATCTGATCTGCTCTGCTCTGCTCTGGGGAGGTGCTCAGGTGCTGATCACTCCTTGAAAGGTTGAGGCACTGGGTCCTAGAATGGGGTTGGGTTGGAGGGGACCTGTTCAGGCTGGAGAAGAGGAGGCTCCCCAGTGACCTTCTGGTGGCCTTCCAGGATCTGAAGTGGGCTACAGAAAAGCTGGGGAGGGACTTTTTAGGCTCTCAGGGAGTCACAGGACTAGGGGGTATGGAGGAAAGCTGGAAGTGGGGAGATTCAGATTGGGTGTAAGAAGAANTGGAACTGGCTGATCCTTGTGGTCCCTTCCAACCCTGACTGAATCCTATGATTCTATGAAAGCTCATCCAGCTCCAACCCCCCTGCCACAGACAGGGACACCTCCCACTAGACTCAGCTGCTCAAGGCCTCATCCAGCCTGGCCTTGAACACCTCCAGGGAGGAGGCATCCACAGCTTCCCTGGGCAACCTGTGCCAGTGTCTCCTCACCCTCACTGGCAAGAATTTCCTCCTCATCTCCAGTCTCCATCTGCCCTCTCCCAGCTCAAGGCTCATCCTGTCCCTCTCAGCTCTCCTGCAGCCCCTCTCAGATCCCTGTCTGGAGGACGCTGCTGGGTTGCACTGACAGCAGTGATGCACTGAGAGCTGCTTTGCACCATGCACTGTTGTTACTTCTACCAGCTGGGGCAAAAAGGAAGCTAAGGCTGCAGTGTGGGACACAAACTGCAGTTCTGAAGTTCTCTGGGCATTTCCTGACCTTGGGGAAAAAAAAACCAACCAAACAAAAAAAACAACTTTGCTTTTTCCCAGAGCTCTGAGAACTCCACTCAAAGCCACCAACATCTTGTTGCAACTGAGCTGGGCAGAGCAGCCCAACAGGGGTGGCACCCATGTGCCTCTTCCTTGCCCTGAGCAGTGTTTTGGAGAGGAAGAGATCATCAGAGGTCCCCTGACACTGCTGTTTGCTGTGCTGGACTTGGCTGATGCCCTGACACAAACTCCTCCAGCCTTCAATCTACACTTTAGAGCACCACCAGCCAGGCTGGCAAAGCTCTCTCACAGCTCACCGAGTCCAACCTTCACCCCAACACCACTGTGGCCACCAAACCAAGGTGCCCCTTGCAGTCCACTTGCTCCGTGTCCCCCAGCGAGGTGAGAATGGAGCCCCTCAAACCACAGGGGAGGTGTGTGTGACACATGGCTTGGGAACCAACACGACAGCACCCACGAGCCACCACCAACACAGGCCACAGCTGAGCCCCAGGGGAGCTCCTGGGGTCAGGGCCTGGCACACCTCACCTTCGGCTGTGCTCAAAGCTCATGGTGAGAGATGTGGGCTCCTCATCCTCCTCGTCCTCGAACGCTCCTCGGGGCTCTGCAGTGGGTGACACTGTCTCATCCTGGGACTTCCCTGTCAGGCTGTCATCGTCTTCCTCTTCCAGTTCTTCATCTTCGTCGTCCACCTCTTCCGTCTTCTCGTTTGCTAGTCCATGGCACTGGGAGTTGCCGTCGATATCCTGCATTTCTGGCCTGCAGTGGGTGGTCGAGGAGGGGAAAAGAAGGATGCATTAGAAAGCAAAGCTGACAGGTGCCTAAGCCCTGGCTCCTCACTGACTGCAAGACCTGGGTGACCTCATAACCCATGGGTGAGGCAGACCCAAAGGCAAAGCAGCCTCTTCCAGCACCTCACACACAGCCCTCAGAGTGTCTCCAGGACTAGCACACACTACCCCTTCAGATGGGATGTACACAAACCCCAAGGCAAAGCAGCCTCTTCCAGCACCTCAAACACAGCCCTCAGAGTGTCCTGAGGACTAGCAGGCATGGCCAGCATACACCACAACCCCAGCTTGGATGTACACAAACCCCAAGGCAAAGCAGCCTCTTCCAGCACCTCACACACAGCCCTCAGAGTGTCTCCAGGACTAGCACACGCTACCCCTTCAGATGGGATGTACACAAACCCCAAGGCAAAGCAGCCTGCTCCAGCACCTCACATACATCCCTCAGAGTGTCTCCAGGACTAGCAGACATGGCCAGCACACACCACCTCCCCCCCAGCTGTGGTCTTGTTGGATCTGGATTTCAGTGCTGGGTTTCCACCTCTTAGAACACCTCTGCTGGCTCTCAGCTGCTGTCTCGGAGCCCATGACAGCAGCCAGCCTGCCCCAGCAACCTGCTCTGTGGTTGCTGTCATCCCCACAGCCACATCCCCAAGCCTTGGTGGCTCTCCAGGTCAGCTCTCCTAGCTTAGGTTGCTCTGAAACCTCTTCACACCAGAGCTGAATGCATTTTCTTTCTATGCTTGTTCATTCCTCTCTTCTGAGAGTTTGAAGCCAGGGGTAAGAGAGAGCCTGAGCAGCCTTTGAACCACATTAACAACACTTCCCACCAGGTATTGTACTTGCTGGGCTACCTTTTATCTGCTAGAGTTGCTGCTTGATTCAGCTCACTATTGGCAATAAAATTCCTGATTTCAGAGAAATAGGAATCCTCTTTTTCATCTAAAAGTGCATGGTTGTCTGATTCCGAGTTTGGGGAAGAGGCACTGGTCCCAAGGTGGTTCGTGATGACTCCAGAGTGCTGGCTCACTGCAGGAGAGGAAATAGACCAGAAGAGGACAGTCAAAGCAGGGAACACCACACCAGAATCCTCTCGCTACAGACTGATGAGTTAAGAGCAACCTCCCCGGGCAGAGCTGCCAAAGGAAGCTGCTGTTTGCCAGGCTGCAGCCCCAGAGTGCAGCCCACAAGCAGAGCTGATGCTCAGCAGCTCTCTGCCTCCTTCCCTCCCCTCTTTCCCTCGGCTGGTTTCAGCACAGGGATTCCTTCCCTCAGTTTTTATCCCACAGCCAAGTCCCCTTTCTCCTCTCGACCTTCACACAGGCCTGCAAACGCACTTGGGAGTTGGGAACCCTCAGGGAGCTTGGCATGGCCATGCCAGCATCGTGCCAGGAGAGCTCAAAGGGTGAGGCTGTGCTCCTGGGCAGAACCCTCAGGTAGGCAGCACCATGGGCACAGACACAGCCAATGCCACAGTCACAGCCAGAGCCAGCACCATGGGCACTGATGGAGCCAGTGCCCAAGGGTACAGCCACAGCCAGTGCCATGGGCACAGCTGCAGCCAGCACCGTGGGCACAGCCACAGCCATGCCATGGGCACAGCCACAGCCAGCTCACTGCAGCCAGTGCTGTGGTCACTGTTTTAGGGGTGGGAAGAGGGCACACATAGGTGAGAGCCAGCAACAGCCTCTGGCAGAGCTGAGCACTGTGTGGGTTACAATAAATGCATCCTGGGCTGCAGGAGGAGCTGGTGCTTGGGTTTGCCACCTGATGATTACAGAATCATAGATTTGCTTTGGTTGGAAAGGGCCTCTAAGATCATCAAGTCCAACCATCAGCCCAACACTGCCACTGAACCAAGTCCCAAAGTGCCATGGCCACACATTTCTTGAACACCTCCCTGGGCAGCCTGTTCCAGCATCTCACCACCCTTGTGCTCGGCTCCAATCTCACCCTGATCTCTCTCAGCTTCAAACCATTCCCCCTTATCCTGTCTCTAGACACCCTCAGGATATAGGACCCTGCAGGATCCCTTCATGTCCCGGCAGGCAGCTTTAAGGTCCCCTGAAGCCTTCTCCTCTCCAGGCTGCACACACACCCCCAGCTCCCTCAGCCTGTCCTCACAGCAGAGCTACTCCAACCCTTGGCTCATCTTTGTGGCTTCTTCTGGCTTCACCCCAGCAGCTCTGGGACCTTCTGACGTTGAGGGGCACCAGAGCTGGACACGGTAAGCTCAGGCCGTGGCATCCTGCCCCCACACCAAGCACACAGCTGTGCCCTTTCCTACCTGGCACATTCTCATGTTCATGCTTCTTCAGATGCCTGTCCAGGTTGGTCTGCTGCCCGAAGCAGCGGTTGCAGAGGTGGCACTTGAATGGCTTCTCCTTGTTGTGGATGTTCCGGACGTGCCGCTGGAGGTTGGAGGAGATGCTGAACGACCTGTCACAGTATTTACACCTGGAAAACAGGAGCCAAAGAGTGCAACGTGAGAAGAGGTAGTGGTGGTGGTAGGGAGAAATGAATGGGGAAGGAAAAACTCTGAGTGTCAGAAAGGCAGAAAACGTTGGCCCATAAATCTTCAGTGAGCTGAGGACCTGGGAAGCAGGAGGCATTCATCACCCCAGACAGGGTGAGATGGTTGTTACTCAAGGAGCACAAGGATCAGGATTAATTAAGAAGTGAGGAGTCCAAACAAATAAGAAGCTGAAACAAAATAATTACATTTCCAGGGGGATGAGGGGAAAAAAAAAAAAAAAAAAGGGAGGGGAGGGGGAGAATTATTCACAGACTCACAGCATGGCTCAGGGTGGAAGGAACCTCAGAGCTCATCTACTCCAACCTCCACATCATGCCCAGGGATACCTCTCAAATAGATTCAACTGCTGAAGGCCTCATCCAGCCTGGTCTTGAACACCTTCAGGGAGGGAGCAGCCACAACCTCCCTGGGCAACCTGTGCCAGTGTCTCACCACCCTCACTGTGAAGAACTTCCTCCTAACATCCACTTTCAATCTCCCCTCCACCAATTTGAACCCATTCCCCCTCATCCTGTCATTACAAGACCTTGTGAATAGTCCCTCCCCAGCCTTCCTGTAGCCCACTTCAGATTCTGGAAGGCTACTCTAAGCTCTCCTGGAAGCCTTCTCTTCTGCAGGTTGCAGAGCCCCAACTCTCTCAGCCTGTCCTCAGAGCAGAGCTAGTCCCAAGGAGCACAACCCCTGAGAAGCACAGCCCAGCCTGCAAGGAGCACTCAGCCTGGGCTAGGGTGAAAACAAGCAGCAGGGAAGGAGCCAGGACAGGAGGTTTGGAGAAAGTGCCGAGTGAAGCAATGTTCCCTCTGAGAAGCAAAGCTCTGCAGGACCCAGGGGTGGCTGAGCTGGGAGCTGCTGCCTGTGCTCTGCGCTCCCATTCCCCCAGCTTCTACGACTGCAAGCCCAAGGCTGGGCGAGCTCAGAGCAGAGCAGGAGGCAGCTGATGGACGGCAGAGGGCAGCCTCGAGCCACCACGGAGAGGTTCAGGACCGCAGCTACACCAGCCCCAGCTCCTCTCTTAGTCCCCGCCAAGCATCTTTAAATGCATCATCCGCACCTCAACAAAGCTGCCTCCAGGAGAAACGGAGGTCCCTTCCAACCCTGTGAAAGGGAATCTTCCAACCACCCTGTCCCTTCCAACCATCCTGTGACCCTGTGAAAGGGAATCTTTGCTCCCACAGAGAGCCTCTGCACACCCTGGGCACCGGTGGGACAAGATCAAACCTATCCCTTAGCCCCTGCATGGCAGAAGAGGGCCACAGAGCTGCTCTGTGCTCTTCTCACCCATAGCAAAGATTGTCCCAAGGAGCTGGGCTGTGACCCGAGGTGCAGACCTGCTGCCTTTGTGCAGAGCTGGGCTCCTGTGAGCACAGCCTGAAAGAGTTGGGGCTGTGCAGGCTGGAGAAGAGGAGGCTCCCAGGTGACATTCTTGTGGCCTTCCAGGATCTGGAGTGGGCTACATAAAAGCTGGGGAGGGACTTTTGAGGCTCTCAGGGAGTGACAGGACTAGGGGGAATAGAGCAAAGCTGGAGGTGGGGAGATTCAGATTGGATATGAGGAGGAAGTTGTTGAGCATGAGAGTGGTGAGAGGCTGGAATGGGTTGCCCCTGCAGGGAGGTGTTTGGGGCCAGATCCCTGGAGGTGTTTTTGGCCAGGCTGGCAGAGGCTGTGGGCAGACTGCTCTAGGGTAGGGTGTCCCTGGGCATGGCAGAGGGGTTGGAACTGGCTGATCCTTGTGGTCCCCTTCCAACCCTGACTGATTCTATGATTCCAGCAGCCCACTACACGCAGAGGGCAGCAGAGCCTCTCCCGTGCCCCTGTCACTCAGGTGTGGATTTGCCTTCAGGCTGAGGCCAGGGCACCTCTGCCTCCACACACAGCAGGTTCGGAGGCAGGAGGAAGGTGAGAGTGTGAAACCTCTGCTGTGAAACACAGCCTCGGCTCCCAGCTGTGCCACAGCTGGGGCTGGAGCAAGCCCTGGGTGTTATTGTTGGAAGGAGCAGGGATCCATTTCTGGAACAGCCTCTCTCCTCGACTGTTTATGGATTCCATCTCCACCTCCGAGCTTCCTACTGCTAAACCAAGCCGAAGAGAACAAAGCTGCTGCAAATAATGAACCTTTATGATGATGAACCCAGGGGGAAAGGAGACTCTCACAGTTTGCTCAGACTTCAGGAGTTTTTCTTTCTCTTTTTTTTTCTTTTCCCCTGAAACCACAAGTCTAAGGAGCAAGGCAAAACAAGATGGGATTGAAAGATCAGCAAGAAGGAGCACAGGTTGGAGAGGCAGAGTTCAGCACATGCAGGCTGGGCAGCCTCTGCTGCCCACAGGGAAGCTGCTCTCAGGAGCTGCCCAGCTTAGGCAGCCTCTGCTGCCCTCCTGTCTGCTGCCCACAGGGAAGCTGCTCTCAGGAGCTGCCCAGCTTAGGCAGCCTCTGCTGCCCTCCTGTCTGCTGCCCACAGGGAAGCTGCTCTCAGGAGCTGCCCAGCTTAGGCAGCCTCTGCTGCCCTCCTGTCTGCTGCCCACCAGGGAAGCTCCTCTCAGGAGCTGCCCAGCTTGGGCAGCCTCTGCTGCTCAGCACTTCAGAAAGCTGGGGTGCCCAAAGCACATCCCAGTGTCCCTGTGCTTCCAAGGGACTGCCACAGCCCTGCTCTGCCAGCAGTCCCCTCCCCATCCTTGCTGCCCAAGCTTCTCACTCCCTGCCTGTCCTCACCAGCTCCATGCCCACTGAAGCCAAACTCTCCTTTATTTGGGCTCACCAAGTGCAGGGCACAACAGGGGCATCAGGGCTGCCCTGGGTACCCAGCAAGGTCTCACCTAGAGCAAGGCACACTGGGGGGCATCAAGGCTGCCCTGGGTACTGGGTGAGATCTCAGCTAATGCAGGGCACAACAGGGGCACAATGTGGGCTTCAGGGCTGCCCTGGGTACCCAGCGAAGTCTCAGCTAGTGCAGGGCACAACGGGGGCAGCCAGGGCTGCCCTGGGTACCCAGCCAGGTCTCCCCTGCATCACTGCCAGGAGCAGCTCCAGAGACTTCAAAAGGAGCAGCTGCGTGTGCCGGGCAGGAGCAGCCTGGCCTCCTGCACCTCCATTTATTTAGATGTTCAGGAAGCCTTTGAAAAGTTGCCTCTGACAGGTCCTGGCCCTAACCATGAGCTATGTGGATGCAGGGTAGGGGATGGAGGAAGGATAAAGAGCTTGTTAGAAAAATAGAAAACAGAGGGGCATTGGAAAGGGGCCTGGAAGCAGAGGGGCGAGGGAGGCACCGCCGTTATTTGTGGTCCCTGAGGGGTCACTACTTGGATCTCTGCTGGATTTAATCTAAACAAATGGCCCAGACAGAGGAACCAGCTTCAGTGCAGGGAAGAGGTGAACGGAGAGGCAGGAGAATAAAACTCCAAAGCTGCAGTATTTGCTTTGCAAACAGCCCGGCACAAGGCTAGTAAAGCTTCCTCCTTATCAGCTCCCAGTGACACACCAATGGGCTGGAAAAACAGCATGGGGGAGTGAAGGATGGCTGGGAAGGAGCCAAACTGGAGCTGGGGAGTTCTGGAGACAGCAGGCAGCCAGGAGGGCTCAGATACCTGGCAGCATACAAGTGAAGGGGGAAGAAGAGGCAGCAAAGTGAGGTGAGGAGGAGTTAAGTGGCAGTTTGGTAACAGCTGGCACACGGCAGAGGTTTCAGTCTGCCCTTCTTAAGCTTCCATCCATCCCCTCTCATCCTGTCACTCCAAGCCCCTGTAGAAAGTTCCCCCCTGGCTTCCCCTCAGGTGCTGGAGGGCTGCTCAAAGGTCCCCCTGGAGCCTTCCCTTCTTTTTTTCCTTACAAAGGAGTTTTCTCTTTTCCCCTTTACAAGAAGAGTTCATTTGCCTCCTTGCTGCTGCTGTGCTCTTAATTCCTCCTCTATCCATAATTAAATACTGAGGAAGCTAAAGCACTCAGGACAGCTTCAGGAACCTGAACCAAAGCATCTCTTTCTCTGGCCTGTTTCTTGGACATTCAGTGGCTTTAGGCCAGCTTTGGAAACACCTGAATTCAGATTTGGATATAACCAAATCCATGGGTATGGGCTAAACCAAAACCCAACATAAGCATTTAAACAACCCAAAGCAAAGTTCCAAGCAGGGAAGCACTGGTTTGGTGGCAGGGAAGCACTGGTTAAGTGTCAGGGAAGCACTGGTTTGGTGGCTTGGACTTTTGGTGGCTTGAAGCCACCTTTGGGAACATCTGAATTCAGATTTGGATATAACCAAATCCACAGGTATGGGCTAAAGCAAAACCCAACAGAAGCATTTAAACAACCCAAAGCAAGACAGGAGGGAAGCACTGAGGGGTTGGACTGGATCATCTCCCCAGGTCCTTTCCAACCCTTAATGTTCTGTGATTTTAAGTCAGCCTTTTACCTGCATCCTTACAAAAGAAGGCTTCAAAGCAGTTCTTGCTGCAGGAGCTGGGAAGTCTCAGCTCTCTGAGAGCAGCAGCAACTCAATGATAATTAAGCTCCTCTGCAAGGGCAGCAGCAACTCTCAGGAGTGCCATTAGAATGCAACATTGTCCAGAAGTCAAACCTCTGCTACAAGGAGGGGGGGGAAAAAAACCCACCCCAAAAGACACAGATGGGCCATTTTCTGGGAGAAGACCAGAGCAAATAAATCCTTTATTTTCCTAACCTTTGTTACGTTGCAAGTCTCCTTTTTTGGAAGAGAAACTGAGCTAACAATCTGGGGCTAATCGGGAGCAAGCTCCCACCCCCAGCCAGCCAGAGAGGGGCTGCAGGGAACACACAGCCCTCATTCAGAGCAGATCAAATAACAAGAATGGGGACCGGCTCCAAAAGCCATCCAGGTCTGGCTTTGGAGTTTTGATTTACCTCATGTCTACACTCAGGGATTCTGGGGTGGAGGGAAAAGAAGAAAAAGAAAAGTGGCTCTGTATGAAGCAAGGATTCGAGGGTGGGGGAAAGGAGCTGTGCACAAATGGGTTGCGTTCGGCCACGCCGCCCTGGGGCTGCTCACAAATTTGGTGTGGCTTCCTTTTTTTCCTTTCTTTTTTGCTCTTTTCTCTCCTACCTCTTGTTGGGGACTTCTGGCTGGCTCTGTGTGTGTGGGTGCAAACAAACACAACATCATAGAATCAGGCAGGGTTGGAAGGGACCACAAGGATCAGCCAGTTCCAACCCCCCTGCCATGCCCAGGGACACCCTACCCTAGAGCAGCCTGACCACAGCCTCTGCCAGCCTGGCCAAAAACACCTCCAGGGATCTGGCCCCAAACACCTCCCTGGGCAACCCATTGCAGGCTCTCACCACTCTGATCCTGAAGAATCAGCCCCCCCCACCTCCAAAAACCAACCTGGATTGCTACCCGAGTTTGGCAAAGCACAAACCACGCCACAAGAAATGCAGAGCTGGGAGCTCTCCACTCTCCATTCGTTCTCTTTTGCTCATTCAAGGACCTATTCTGACAAGAAACCAACCAAAGGAGATGTTTCAATCTCTCCTCTGCCAGTTCAAACCCATTCCTCCTCATCCTGTCATTACAAGACCTTGTCAAGACTCCCTCCCCAGCCTTCCCGTAGGCTCCTTTCAGAGACTGGAAGGCTACTGTAAGGCCTCCTGGAAGCCTTCTCTTCTCCAGGCCGCAGAGCCCCAACTCTCTCAGCCTGTCCTCATAGCAGAGCTGCCCCTGAGGAACACAGCCCAGCTTGCAAGGAGGTCAAGATGCCCTCCTGAGCACTCAGCCTGGGCTAGGGTGAAAATATGCAGCAGGGAGCCAGGCAGGCTCCTTTCAGATACTGGAAGGCTACTATAAGGTCTGCTGGCAGCCTTCTCTTCTCCAGGCTGCAGAGCCCCAACTCTCTCAGCCTGTCCTCAGAGCAGAGCTGCTGCAGCCCTCTCAGCATCTTCATGGCCATCTTCACTGGGTCTCCCATGAGAACTATCCCTTCACACACCTAGACACAGGCAGAGAGCCTGGGACTGATTCACTCACATTTAAGCCATTTGGAACCCCAAGAGAAGCCCCAGCAAGGCTGTCTGCACCTCCACTCTGTGTCTGCATGCAGGGCACAGCCAACAGGCAAAACCAAGCAGAAGGCTCAGATCACCCCGGGCCACAATTAGCAGAAAACAGCAACGCAGGCTTCTGCCCTAGCAGGGAGTGAAGTCCCCTCCTCTGCTCACCCCTTTGGAACTGCTTGATTTAAGGCAGGACCCCCAACCCTTAGCTCAGATGTCACCAGAGCACAGGGCTTCCCTTCTCTTTTTTTGATCCCTTACTCCAGGCACCTCAGATATGCATCAAGGGAAGAAAGAGAAAAAAAAAAAAAAAAAAAAAAAAAAAAAAATTAAAAAAAAAAAAAAAAGAAAGATTAAAAAAAAAAAAGCAAATCCCCAGCAGTTAACATCCTGGCAAGGCCTTCAAACCAGCCCGAGGTTCAGAGCCATTCAGCACCTCCAGCTGTCCCCGGGATGAATGGTTCGGGTGAGTGCTAAACAGCCCCAGCAAAGCGGAGCCCTCCTGTGCCAGCTCGACCTAAGTGAAGTGTCTGCCTGGGAGCTGCCAAGCCTGAGGGCTTTTGGCTGGCACACACAATAGGCAGGGCTGTGAATCGCTGTGCTGCAGGGCTGGGGGGAGAGGGTAAGGGCGGGGAGTGAGGCTGGCACAGCCTCCTAGAGCAGCTCGGGCAGCATCACCTGTAGGGCTGCTCTCCAGTGTGTGTCCGCAGGTGCCTGGTCAGGTTGGCTGAGCGTGGGAAGATCTTTCCGCAGTACCTGCGAGGGGAGGAAGGCCAAAAAAAAGGAACAGTCAGTGAATGTCAGCCCTGCCAGCCCCTGGGAAGATCTTACCGTGGTACCTGCGAGGGGAAAGCCAAAGGGGACCGTCAGGGAACGGCAGCCCTGCCACCCCGTGGCCACCACAGACAGCCCAGCTGAGTGCTTTGGCTGCCAAGGGACCTCTGGAGGACCAACATCTTCAGCTACAGTTCCTGCACGGCCTGACCCAGGGTTTTACCACCTCTCTGTCCAAGCTGGGCCAGTGCTTCTCCACCCTCAATGCACAAAATCTCCCTCTTTGAGTTGAAGCCCACCCAGCCCTTGTCCTGTGGCAGCAGGCCCTGCTAACAGCTCTGTCCTCAGCTTTCTTTAAGCACTGAAATGGTACCAGAAGGTCTCCCTGGAGCCTTCCCTTCTCCAGGCTGAACAACCCCAACTCTCTCAGCCTGGCCTCACAGAGGAGGGCCTCCAGCCCTCCACCACTGCTGTGCCCTCGAGACATCCCCAGCCACAGTGACCTCACTCTGATACCCTTTTGCTAAGCTCTCTGAACCTTCTCAAAGCTTTTTTGACCAGGTGGAAGCTTTGGACCTCCCCAAGCTGCCATGGCAATGAGGTCCTCTGCTGAACTCTGGTAAAGAACCTCCTGCTTGCCCCTCACTACCTGCATTCAGCCACGCCGCCCTGGGACTGCTCACAAATTTGGTGTGGTTTCCTTTTTTCCTTTCTTTTTGCCCCTTTCTCTCCTACCTCTTGTTGGGAACTTCTGGCTGGCTCTGTGTGTGTGGGTGCAAACAAACACAACATCATAGAATCAGGCAGGGTTGGAAGGGATCACAAGGATCAGCCAGTTCCAACCCCCCTGCCATGCCCAGGGACACCCTACCCTAGAGCAGCCTGACCACAGCCTCTGCCAGCCTGGCTGCAAACACCTCCAGGGATGAGGCTTCTACCACCTTCTTGGGAACTCATTCCAGGCTCTCACCACCCTCATGCTGAACTTCTTCCTAACATCCAGTCTGACTCTCCCCATTTCCAGCTTTGTTCCACTGCCCCCAGTCCTATATCCTACCTGACATCCTAAAAAGTCCCTCCCCAGCTTTCTTGTAGCCCACTGCAGATACTGAAAGGCCACAAGAAGGTCACCTGGGAGCCTTCTCCTCTCCAGACTGAGCAGCTCCAACTCCTTCAATCCTCAGCTAAAACCTGAGCCTGTTTGTGGCAAAGCTGAACGTAAGAAATGCACCAAACACAGCAGGTCCCCACTCACTGCACTCGGGGGAGAGCTGCGGGAGCCAGCACAAGAGGCTCGAGCAGTGGTGAGCAGAGCTGCGTGAGCAGACTCAGGGCTTCCCTCCCCACTAATGCAGCCCTGGGAGCTGCAGTGAGGATTTCTGTGGGCACAGCCGTGTGAGGGAATGATGCTTCCTGCCTGCCAGTGCAAAAATTCCCTTCCCCTTGCCCGGCCCAGGCTGTGCTGGCGCTGCCAGCCGCAAGCCTCTGCCGCCACACGTGGGAGACTTGGCCTGGGGAGGGAGCTCTGCCTGCTTGAGAATCTCCAGATCTGCTCTCGAGGTTATTAACAATTACAAAGCAAACAGAAGATGCTGATTTGCTACCAGACAAAACAAGCTACGGCAGAGGGGAATTAGTCATCAGAATGCCCTGTTCTAATTCTGCTGCTTCTTGTTTTCCCTCCCGCCCGTGCCGAGACGGCGAAGGCGACCGCGCGGAGCTGCTCTGCTGCCTTCTGGGGTGGGGTCCTGCCAGGGCTGGGGTCCTGCTAAGGGTGGGGTCCTGCCAAGGGTGTCCCCACAAGCTGGAGCGGGGGGGGGGTCCAGCCTGATTGGTGGGGTTGCCCAGGCCCTTACCTGCAGGTGTAGCGCTCCTTGCCCTTGCGCAGGATGGGGTCGGAGAGTGTCGGCGGCGGCGAGCGGAAGTTGAAGGGGTGGTGTGGAAGGGGCTGCAGGGAGCTGCCAGTGTCTGCCTTCATGGCTGCAAAGCTCTCCAGTTTCTCCGTCATTGTCTCTATGGCTGACATCTAGGAGCACAAGGCCAAGAGCTCGAGTGGCAACACCTCGCAGCAAAGAGTGGTACCCGAAGCGGACGATGCAGCTTCTGGCGCAGGGCTGATGCTCAAAGCCTGCTGCTGCCCTTTGCCCTCGCTCCCAGAAGCAGGCTGGGGTAGTTTTGAGGGATCCTAGGTCTGCCTTAACAAAACCAGAGGGATACAGGCCCAACCCCAGGGCCCTGGAAAGGGGTAAGGGTCATTTCTGTCCTCCAGTCTTGTGTTAGTTCGTGGCCTCAAACTGGGACAGAGGCAGAGAAGAAAAGTGGCCCCTGAGAAATCAGGGAAGACGCTTGGCAAAGCCATGCAGGAAGCACCAAGCCTGAGTGATGAGGCACAGGTGACCTTCTGCAATGGCCAAGTGCTCACCTTCAGCACTTCAGGTAAAAGTTACCTCCAAATACATTTGGGCTCCCTGTTCACAGGGGCGACACTGAAATCAGACCCCGCGGCCAGCTGCTGGGTATAGAACTCACCACCCAAACCCTCTTCTCACTGGGAAGTAGGGAGGGGGATTTCTGCTGCAGCATCCATGGGCTCAGAGGGACAGCAGCAGTGAGCTGTGGGCAAGACAAGGCCAGAGAGGATGGAGACTTTCTGGGCAGGAGAATCCAAAGTGCAGTGGAAGCGAGCACAGGGGAAGGTCTAACCACAATCAGAGAGCTAAGACAGAGGAGAAAGTGAGGCTGGGGAGTGATGAGGGAGAAGAGGAGTGAAGACAAACTCAGGATGGAGTGGGGCCACAGGAGTGTGCCCAGAGAAGTGCCCAATATTTCAATTTGATGGAAGAATGGCTCAGAAGCCAGGGAAAGTGATGGGAGGGTGGGTGAGAGATGGCTGAGCTGTGAGCTGAGGAAGTTCTGGTCAGGAGGAACACAGCCAAAACCAGGGTGAAGGTTTGTTTGCAGTGGGGGTGGCAGGCACAGAGGGCTGGAGGTGCCACAGCACTCAGCAGGCTGCTGGGCACCTTTGGTTTGTACACTGAGCAGCAGCCACACACTGCAGGAGACCCACAGCAGGGAGGGGAAACATGGAGACACAGAGGGGGCAAAGGAAGCAAATCGAGGAGGGGAGCAAGGGAGGCAAATCGAGGAGGGGGAGCAAGGGAGGCAGATCGAGGAGGGGGAGCAAGGGAGGCAGANAGGAAAAGGAAAGGAAAAGGAAAGGAAAAGGAAAGGAAAAGGAAAGGAAAAGGAAAGGAAAAGGAAAGGAAAAGGAAAGGAAAAGGAAAGGAAAAGGAAAGGAAAAGGAAAGGAAAAGGAAAGGAAAAGGAAAGGAAAAGGAAAGGAAAAGGAAAGGAAAAGGAAAGGAAAAGGAAAGGAAAAGGAAAGGAAAAGGAAAGGAAAAGGAAAGGAAAAGGAAAGGAAAAGGAAAGGAAAAGGAAAGGAAAAGGAAAGGAAAAGGAAAGGAAAAGGAAAGGAAAAGGAAAGGAAAAGGAAAGGAAAAGGAAAGGAAAAGGAAAGGAAAAGGAAAGGAAAAGGAAAGGAAAAGGAAAGGAAAAGGAAAGGAAAAGGAAAGGAAAAGGAAAGGAAAAGGAAAGGAAAAGGAAAGGAAAAGGAAAGGAAAAGGAAAGGAAAAGGAAAGGAAAAGGAAAGGAAAAGGAAAGGAAAAGGAAAGGAAAAGGAAAGGAAAAGGAAAGGAAAAGGAAAGGAAAAGGAAAGGAAAAGGAAAGGAAAAGGAAAGGAAAAGGAAAGGAAAAGGAAAGGAAAAGGAAAGGAAAAGGAAAGGAAAAGGAAAGGAAAAGGAAAGAGCAAAGGCAGCCTGCATGCAGAGGAGCCCTAAACCGACCCAGTTTTAGTTTCATCAGAGCAAACCAGGAAGCCCAAAGCCGAGCTAGAGCAGGCTGACATCCCCAACCTTCCACTGCAAGCACTCCTGAGAGCGGCAGCGAGGGATCAAGCAAACAAGGCAGCAATAAAGCTGCCTGCTCGCTGCGGATGACATCAGCGGGAGCGAAGGGGAGCGGTGGGAGGGGAGCCGCAGCCCGGCCGCAGCAGTCAGCCCGGGGCTGGGGACAGGCAGCAGGGCGGAAGGCGGTAGGAAGCCATCTATCAAAAGGAGATGCTCTATTGTGGAGGAAGGGCTGACCTTTTGCACGTTGACACTTTATTAAACTGGGCTCGATGCGACGAGGAGCAGGAAAGAGAGCCAAGATACTGTTTAAAAATGTACGACTATTAAATTTTAAAAAAGGAGGGGTGGGGGGAAAGAAGAAAAAAAAAAAAAAGTTGTCTTAATCACCCCAGAATAAATTGTGGAGGGCTGACAACCATTCATAAGCTGTTAAAAGGGAAAAAAAAAAAAATAGAGGAGTAGTAAAAACCCATTTTGCCCATAATAGATCCCCAGCCCCTTTGGGCTGGAGGCTTTCCCAGCCCATGCTGAACAGTTAAGTAACAGCGGCAGCAGCTGGAAAAAAAAAAAAAAAAAAGAAAAAAGAAAAGGTTCGCTTGATCGTTTCCAGCGAAAAGCTCTGCCCCAGCTGCCAGTCATGTAACAAAACCGTGGCGTTTCCAAGGCTCTTGGGGATCGCTCCGAGCTGTGCCGCCTCAGCCCTTTGCCGCAGTTACCTGCGGATCGCCTTTGTTGCGCCTCCTGCGCTTCAGGCACTCAGGCGAGAGCTGTTGGCTGCCCCCGGTGGCCGTGGGCACGGCCACGGAACGGGTGGCAAAGGCACTTTGCTATTTAGGGAACGGCACTGCCTGCTTGTCATCCTCACCCGGGAGGAGAGGCAGTAACTCCCACCTGGAGTACTGCGTGCAGTTCTGCAGCCCCCAGCACAGGAAGGACATGGAACTGCTGGAGAGAGTCCAGAGGAGGGACACAAAGATGCTCAGAGGGCTGCAGCAGCTCTGCTATGAGGACAGGCTGAGGGAGTTGAGGCTTTTCAGCCTGGAGAAGAGAAGGCTTCCAGGAGCCCTTATAGCAGCCTTCCAGTATCTGAAGGGGGCTACAGGAAGGCTGGGGAGGGACTGTTCACAAGGTCTTGTAACGACAGGATGAGGGGGAATGGGTTCAAATTGGTGGAGGGAAGATTTGAATGGGATGTTAGGAGGAAGTTCTTCACAGTAAGGGTGACAAGGCACTGGCACAGGTTGCCCAGGGAGGTTGTGGCTACTCCCTCCCTGGATGTGTTCAAGGCCAGGCTGGATGAGGTCTTGAGCGACCTGATCTAGTGGGAGGTGTCCCTGCCTATGGCACAGGGGGGTTGGAACTGTCATCACAGAAGACAAGGAGCAGAGCTCCCTCCTTGGGGATGAGGCCTTCAGCAAACAAGTCTAGCTGAGAGGTGTCCCTGCCCCAGCAGATGATCTCCAAGATCCCTTCCAACCTGCAATTCTGTAACTTCATAGAATCAGCCAGGTTGGAAGAGAGCTTCAAGCTCATCCAGTTCAACCTAGCACCCAGCCCTATCCAACGGCACTAAGTGTCCCATCCAGGCTTTGCTTGAACACCTCCAGGGGCAGCGACTCCATCACCTCCCTGGGCAGCCCATTCCAATGGGAAATCACAGAATGGTTTAGGTTGGAAGGGACCTCAAAGCTCAGCCAGTTCCAACCCCCCTGTGCCATAGGGCAGGGACACCTCCCACTAAAACAGGTCACTCAAGACCTTATGCAACCTGGCCTTGAACACCTCCAGGGAGGGAGCAGCCACAACCTCCCTGGGCAACCTGTGCCAGTGTCTCACTACCCTCAATAGAAAGATGGAAGCAAGGAGCCCATGAAAACAAAATTCCCTATGGCATGATCCAGGATAGCACTGGATGGGAATCTGGCAGCCAAAATCTCACATATTCTCAAGCAAGTTCTTCACTGACTTCTCCAACTTCTTCACTGAAAGGCTTCTCAAAGCCTGGCAGAGGCTGCCCAGGGAGCTGGTGGAATCCCCACCCCTGGAAGGGTTTAGAAGAGGCAGAGATGCGGTGCTGACAGCCAAGGTTTAGCACCAGCCTCGGGACAGTCAGAGAATGGTTGACCTGGATGATCTTCAAGGCCTTTTCCCAACTTAAATCCTTCTGTGCTTGCAGACATGACCTGTCTGTGCTCTCTGCATCCAGAATGCAGAGCCTGGGAACAGGAGCTGCCAGACCCCGGGATCCTCGCGCCACAGCCCACGCGATTCAAAATCCCTTCTCAGGAAGTTTGGGGCCGGAGTGATTGCAAATTTTCAGCTCCTCTGTGTGATAAGCTGCTAGAGATAACCAGACCTTCCAGGTCTTTTCCCTGCCACGGGAAGAGGACGTGGTCAGCCTTTCAGGAACAATGTCCACAACCTCCCAGCCAAGGCTTCTCCTGCCCGGGGCTGGCCGCGGTTCTCATCGTCCCGTCGGGGTGGCTGTGCCACTCCAGCTCCTCCCTGCTATCAGCCCCGGCCCAGGCAGCCATCCCCACTATTCTAACTCACACAAACACAGGATGTTCCTGGCCAGCCTGTCACCATTATCCAGCCTCCATGGAGGAAAAATCGGGGGAAGTTATTAACCAAACTCTGAGGCTGATGCGAAACAATGAGGGAACTAAGTTTAGCTGTGAAAGCTACCAGCATCCAGCTTCCACAAACCTGCAGGGTATTTATCTGAGGTGGGAAACGCTATCAGAGGAGAACAATGCATGTGAAGGGGAAGGAGAGCAGGAGGACAGCCACAGAGGCCAGCTCCCAGCAGGGGAGACAGAGGCTGGCTGGTGCCTGTCACCCTGCAGAGGACAGCAGGCGGCGCGGGGCACAGCTTGCTCCAGAGGATCACAGGACTGCTTCTGCTGGGAGAGACCTCAGAGTGCTGCCTTCAGCCTAAGGCCACTCAACCGTGTCCCAGAATGCCATCTCGAAGCCAGGGAGCCAAAGGACAAGGAGTGACACCACCCTGGGGGGAGCTCAACCACTGCTTGCAAGATGCGGGGCTGAGTTCTCATCCATAGCCTTGGTGGCACCAGGCTCAGCTGCGCCTTTCCAAGAGCCTGCCTAAAGGCCTGGCCCCAGCTGCACTGGGGGCTGCTGAGGTGACATTCCCAGTGCACTGCAAATGGGAAAGCTGGCCAGAAGCATTTCCCACTGCTGTGCAGTGACTCAGAGCTGGAGGAGATGCAGAGGGAGCACACATCCGTGGGCTGTCAGGAGAACAGAGCAGCTGGGCAGGAAGGACAGGACGCAAGACCCCTGGCACCTTCTGGAGCAGGCAGAGCTGAACCCTTGGTTGGCTCTTCAAAGCTCTGCACTTTCACACTTCCTAGGTGACGTCAGGGAACATCAGGCAGGTGGAAAATGATACTGCTTGAGTGCTGGACAGTCCTGCACTGACACAAATGACTGCACCAGGGGCTCCAGAGGAAGAATGATGCAGAGATGGGAAAGGGGAGTTGGGCAGACCAATGGAGATGTCCAGATCTCACCCCTGCTTCTGCCCACATGAAAACAAACCCTCAGCAAAGCATGACAAGCACCATCCTCAAACCAGGTGTGAAACTAAATGCATCTGAAGGTAGCTGGTAGAAAACAAGAGGAGCTTCCCATCAGGTCCTTAGAGGAGAAAGACTCTGCCCCAAGTGACCTGTTTGCACCAGCTCCCCCCTCCAGCTTCTCAGTAGCCAACCAACAGCACAGCACAACAGCTCTGCTTTACCTGGGGGTGAAAAAGCAGCGGGGAGGGTCGCAGGTACTTGTCCTTCAGGGCACCCACAGGGTCTGTCACCTTCCGCTTCTCCACCCTGCTGGACAACAAGACAGAGGGTTACATACCTCCCAGGGCAGCACCAGCAGCCACACCACCTGCAGCTGCAGGGGAAAGCAGGTGCAGAAAGGCTGCTCTCCTCTGGACACAATCAGCTGCCTCCCCTTCCACTGGGTGCTACAAGTTGTGACCCAAAAGCTGCCCTGGAAAGGAGATGAGAACGGATCCATCCCCTCCTTCGGGCAGTGTTCTTGCAGCTCTCAGTCTGAGGTCTCACAAAACATTTGGATCTTCCCATCTGCTGTGGTGAAAGGTGATGCAAAGCCTTACACTGCCAGCCAAAGCCATGGGCTAAGTGGGAGAAGCTCAGGAGCCCAGAGCAGGCAGCCATTGCGTGGGAAAAAAAGGGGTCTGAGAGTTGGTCTGGAGATACAGAGGTAAGCCTGGGCCAGGCTCTGCAGCCCCAAGGCTGCTGGGGTCCTTAGGTGTTTCATGTTGATCTCCTCCCTCACAGCAGAGAGAGAACTTACACTGAATTTCCTTGGCAAGCGTTTGTGGGCAGCAGCTTGAAAAGCAAAGGATGTAATGAGACATCTCCAAAGTGGAGATCAGAGTGACCTGAACTCCATTGGAAGGGCACAAACAACTCCAGGGATCAGGACAGGTTAGGGACTGAGCTGTTGGAAGGCAGTGAAGGGGAAAAGGATCTGGGGGTGCTGGTGGATGGGAGGGTGAGCATGAGCCAGCAATGTGCTCTGGTGGCCAGGAGGGGCAATGCCATTCTGGGGTGGATTAGAAGGGCTGTGAGTAGTTAGGTGGAGAGAGGTTCTCCTGCCCCTCTGCTCTGCCCTGCTCAGGCCACATCTGGAGTACTGTTGTCTAGTTCTGACCCCCCCAGTTCAAGAGGGACATAGAACTGCTTGAGAGAATCCAGCACTGAGCGACAAAGATGATGGAGTGGAGCATCTCTCTTATAAGGAAAAACTGAAGGAGTTAGGGGCCTGCTGCTTGAAGAAGAGGAGCCTGAGAGGTGACCTCAGCAATGGTTATCAATATGTAAAGGTGAGTGCCAGGAGGCTGGAGCCAGGCTCTGCTGGGTGATGCCCAAGGAACATCTGATCCAACCTTCTGGAGAGGAGTCCCTGCTCAGTGCAGGGGGCCGTTGGCCAAGATGACCTTTGAGGGTCCCTTCGAACCCAATGGCATCTGTGAAGCAGCTTTCCCCTCGCCAATGTGCCGAGCCCAGGACGATGCCCAGGGGCTGCCAGCTGGACCCTGGCAGCAGCACCAGGAGGGACAACCCCTCCTGCACCACAGACGTTGAACCTTGCATGCAGCTCTGTCATCTGCTGCTGTCAGGCAAGGAGAGCACCACCAACATCCTCACAGCCTGGTCAGAGCTGTTGTGCAGGCAGAGCAGGACGGAGCAGGTCCCAGAGCATCACCGTGCCCAGCCCCACCTAACCTCTGCCCTGATCTCAGCCTGGCTGCAGTCAATTAGGTCACCAGCAGAAAATGCCAAGGATTTAAGTGGCCTTTGGGAGCAAAACCCAAGCAGCCAAATGCTGTGAGAGAGCCTGATAAAGAGTCTGAGCATTTCTCCATGTTTGAAGCAGGGTGCTGGGAGCTAGGCTGGGGAGCTCAGGGTGGCAGGAGCTTGCTCTGAGCAGCTCCACCACTGCTTTGCTGTTTTAATCTGTGCCAGGGAATGCAACCAGTGATGCCCCAACCTTCAATTCCATCTGTCAGCTGGACCTTCACGGGGTTCCTGGGGCTTCTCTTTGCATTGGCAGCAGCTTTCCCAGCCCATGTTATTTCAACATTCCAGCTGAGAATGCCCAGAGGTGGCAGGGCCCTGAGCTCAGGGAAAGCTTTTCCCCCTCTCTGTCCACCTTTTTTTTTTTCCTCCAGAAGTCCTTTTTTACACACACACACCCACACCCACCCACCCCCCTACCCACCCCAATATAGGCCTGCTTACATCATTCCTTCCTTTTTCCAGGAGGAGATGACCACAGTGGGTCCCAGACAGAACCCAGGACACGTCCTAGGTTGCTCTGTGCCCGTTGCCATCACAGATGGAAAGCAAAAGCCTGAGCAGCAGCCCCAAGGGCTTTGCTGGCAGCGAGCAGGGAGGGCTCACAGGGAGAGCTCACTAATCCTCAGCTCAGCTGACAGCTCCCTGGCCTGGCCAGACATTGACATCATTTTTTCCCACAGTTATCAGCAGCATGGCAGTACCATAGGTGCTGTTCTCCTGGCCTGCTTACAGTGGAGGCCACACCAGCCCTGCTTACCCACAGCCCTTGGAACACTCAGGAGAGCCACCCTGGTGCTGAGTCTGTGGTGCCCAGGAGCCCTTCCAGCTCCTGCAGCTTGCCCCTTCTCCCTCCTGAGGGCTGGGGCACAGCTGGGCTCACCCTGCTCACACAGAGCTCAAGGAACACAAGGACAAAGCATCAGCTTCAGGAGGCACCAAACCCAGGAGCCCACAGACTGGCATGGCTGTCACCACCCATCTCCCAGAGGACAGTTAATTGCCCTCTTCATGTCTCAACCAAACTGCTTTGGGACTCCTTTTCTGACTGGACTTTGTTGAAAACTTAGCTGCATGTGCCACACGCCCAGAACGTCTCTGCAGCTGGGAGGTACCAAAGCCAGCGTCCAGCTGGGTGAGACACAAACACTGCTACCCTCACCATAAACCTTCAAACAGTGATGCAATGGTTTGGGTTGGAAGGGACCTACAACCCCTGCCACAGGCAGGGAAACCTCCCACCAGCCCAGGCTGCTGAAGGTGTCATCCAACCTGGCCTTGAACACCTCCAGGGAGGGGACATCCGCAGCCTCCCTGGGCAACTTGTGCCAGTCTCTCCCCACCCTCACTGCAAAGAGTTTCTTCCTACTCTCCAGACTAAATCTGCTCTCCTCAAGCTTCAATCCATTCCCAACCCTTGTCAAAAGTCCCTCCCCAGCTCTCCTGTAGCCCCCTTCAGGTACCAGAAGGCTGCTCTAAGGTCTGCCTGCAGCTTTCTCTTCTCCAGGCTGAGCAGCTCCAACTCTGCAACAATCCTCTTTAGAAAGAGGCTTTATAAAAAGCTTTAACCCAACCACAGACTCAAGTGGTCCCTTGACATCTTTTCTCAATCCATCCCCTCTGGAGGTCTGGGGTAGCTTCAGCCAGGCTGCTCTACACCTACAGCTCATTCTGAGCACGAACTGGAACTGGCTCTGCCTCAAACCCCTCTCTTTGCAGCACACCTAGAAACACTTTGGCACCTCCCAAGGCAAGGTTGAGCCTGCAAGCAGTGCGAGATCTGGATCACAGCACACTCCCAGGTGCTTACACAGCCCTTGTTACTCCAGACTGGCTCCTCTCAAAGGGCTGAGCCCACAGCAGCAGCTCCTGTCCAGTGAAAAACTCCTCCACAGGGAATTAAGACAGAACAAAAAAAAAAAAAAAAAGGTGGGGGGAGGAGGGGGAAGAGGAAGAAAGGTGAAGCAGCTGACAAGAGGCCATCAAGGCAGTCAGTGGGAGAGCTGCAATTCCAGGCTCCCAGGGCTCCTGACTCATTCCCAAGCCATGAGAGCCCAGACTGGAGGCAGCTGAACTCTGCATTCTTCTCGAATCAAACCTCTGGAATTTCCCCAGCAGCAGCAGCAGCAGCAGCAGTGCCATCGGAGGGGTGGCTCGTGGGAGAGGCCCCAGCCAGGGCCAGTTCCCTCTCTCTGGGCACAGGAGGGTGTTCTTCACACACCCAAGCAGCAGAGCTTCCCATCACTCAGCCCTCTGGGTTGGGCCTCCCCAAAGGTGCTTGTTGAGGAGGGTGGACAACAGACTCCTCCTCTAAATGATCCCCAGCCCCACCTGCCTCCAGAGGTGAGGCCAGCTGGAAAAGGAGCCCGTTAGAGGAAAAGCCTTAAGGCAGGGTATGTTAATACCTGTAGATGGGGTCCATGAAAAAGGGTGATGGCTTAGCATAATGCAGGGATGGCTGCTGAGGCAGTTGAGACTGGGAAATCTTGGGTAAGACTTCACTTGCCATTAGCTTCCTCTCCCCATAGACGTGGTTCTTCCGCGGCTCTCTCCCTCCGTTCTGGCTGGCTCGGATGCGGTTGCCGATGCTCAGGTCCAGGGGCTGCTCCTCCCCCGAGGAGGGAGCTGGCAGCACCTTAGGTGGGGGCAGGATGGGCTTAATCTCTTTTGGCTTGGTGGTGAGATCGAAGGGCGACTCCGAGCTGGTGCTGCCGCCGACTTTGTGGAGGTCCCTGGGTGACTTTGGTTCTGCCTTGACCAGCAAGTTGTGGTTGAGGGACCGCTCGGCGAAAGGGTAGAGGGAATGGGGGAAGTTGGGGAGGAACTGGAAGGGGAACATGGAATGATAGGGAAGGGAACCCATCTTTTTCTCCTGCATCCCCATAAAGCCAGGCCCGAAATACTTCTCGGCGATGGAGGCGATGGCTTTGATCGAGTCATTGGCCGCCCCCGCGGCGGGCAGCAGGTGCTCCTCGGGGGGAGGGAAGAAGGAATGCTGAGAGTAGAAGAGGGGGATCTCGCTGGTGCTGTTGGTGGAGCCGGCGGACACGGAGCTGCTGACAAAGTCTGCCTTGCTCTCGCCCTGCTTGCCTTTCTCTTTCGTTTTGTCCCGGTCGCTCTCCGCGTCGCTGTCCAGGTCGGAGCCGGTGCCGGTGGTGGTGTCCAGATCCGTGCCCGTGGTGGTGTTGACGTCCTCGAAGTCGCTGCCGTCGGACACGTCGCTGCTCCTGCCTTTCAGCTTCTCCAGGTAGGAGTTCTCCAGGCTGCTTTCGCATTTCTCCTCTCCCGGAGCGGCCTGGTTGCTGTTGCTCACTGCGGAGACCAGAGGAAGCGCTGGGTTCCCCAGGGGGCTGGGCAGCTTGGTGGCGTCGGGTGCGTGGTTGAGGGGACTTTTGAGCAGTTGCGTGGGTGGCAACAAGGGGGGCCTGGGGTAGAGAGAGGGTGGGAAGATCCCCGGGAACCCCGGAGTGAGGGCGGGAAACGCTGGGGGGGCAGGCGAGAAAGGGAGACCCCCGGGGTGGGGGCGGGAGGGAAAATAATCGTTAAATCCCAGGCTGGCGTGGTTGAGGTTGGGAGAGGGCTTGGATTTGTCCATGATGGAGGTGGGCGTGAGGGGGAGGCCGGGGGCAAAGATGCCCCCCGGGGGGTAATGGTTCTTGCCCTCGCAGAAGCGTCGGTGTTTGTTGAGGGAGGAGGTAGTGCTGAACATCTGCCCGCAGTCCTTGCACTTGATCTGCGTGCGGCAGTCGGCGTGCATCCGCTTGTGCCGGCACAGGTTGGAGAACTGCGTGTAGGACTTGTGACAGACCTCACCTAAAGCGTCAACAGAAGCCAAACAACAACAGCAGTATGAAATTAAACGGCAGGCGGAGCCGGGGCTGCACAGCCCCTGCCTGCCTCCTGGCACCCTGCTGCTCCACACCCCAACCCAAAACCCCGTAAGGAAGCTGCGGGAAGGAGGTGTCTGGAACCCACCGCACCTCTGCGCTTACAAGAGGGATGTGGAGATGCTGGAGCGTGGCCAGAGAAGGGCCACGAGGATGCTCAGAGGGCTGCAGCACCTCTGCTGTGAGCACAGCCTGAAAGAGTTGGGGCTGTGCAGGCTGGAGAAGAGGAGGCTCCCAGGGGACCTTCTGGTGGCCTTCCAGGATCTGAAGGGGGCTACAGACAAGCTGGGGAGGGACTTTTGAGGCTCTCAGGAAGTGACAGGACTGGGGGGAATGGAGCAAAGCTGGAGGTGGGGAGATTCAGATTGGATGTGAGGAAGAAGTTGTTGAGCATGAGAGTGGTGAGAGCCTGGAATGGGCTGCCCAGGGAGGTGTTTGCAGCCAGGCTGGCAGAGGCTGTGGGCAGCCTGCTCTAGGGTAGGGTGTCCCTGGGCATGGCAGGGGGGTTGGAACTAAATGATCCTTGTGGTCTCTTCCAACCCTGACTGATTCTATGATTCTAACTCCATCACCTAGAAAGCTTGGAGCTGAAGACCCTTGGGGTCCCTTCCAGGATCCTGGAACTCTGCGATTCCTGCTCCAACATTTTGGGGGTGGAATATTGAAAGAAGACAGCAACGCTGATGCTGTGAGCTCTGTTGCTGTGAGTTCAGCTGCTGGCCCTGCAGCTCTGGCGTGGCAGGGGGCACTGGGGAGGCTGAAGGGAGCAGCTCTTTGCCTGGCTGAACCAAACCTGCCCTTTCTCGATGCCATTAATAGTCAGTAACCACCCCGTGGGGACTGGCTGTGAAATACTCAGCTCAGGCTGAAGCAGGGTGAGATCTTGCAGTCACTAAATTAGCAAGACACCCCCAGCTAACCCTGCCCCAGCCCCTGCTTTAACGACCTGTAAATGCCAGGCCTTCCAAGGGGGAGCTTTTATGACCTCTGTCACCTGCAAGACCTCGCTGGTGTGGCAGGAACTGGGCAAAGCAGGGGAAAACCAAAAATCCCACCCGAGCTTTCCCGGCTATCAAAACACTCTGACTTTTTATTATCCCCTGCCTCTTTCAAGGTAGGAGCAAACTCCACCTCTTGGGGAATTAACACACTCCTGTCGCCAGGGAGCTGCTGCTAGCACCACCTGGCACTGGGCAAAGGGACATGGGTGGCAGCAAGCAAGGGCCAAAGCCAACTCCTCCAAACAAACAAACAGAGACCTTCCACCCCCCACCCCCCCAAGCTGTTGAAGGGGAAAGGCAAACCCTCCCAGCCAGTCCCTCCTCAGGGCTCCCCCAAAGCTGCTAATGGGTTCCATATTCCCACATGTGACTCCACCTGGCAGGGCTGCAGCAGGCAGAAGCAGCCTGCAGTCGGCTGGCAGGCTGATGCAGACTGACAACTCCCTAATTCTTATGAGGTGAGAGTGAGGAGATTATGAGCAGAAATCACTCATCCGGCTGCAGCCCTGCTAGGAGACCCCAGCCAGCTCTTTCATGTGCCCCCTGGCCAAGTGAAGGATTGCACTGGACCGAGCAAGAGGAGGCTTTCTTCTCCCTCTGCTGACACCCAGCTGATTATCTCACGGCCACACTAATGAAACGACTCTCCCAGGACCCTCTGCCATGCTGTTCCCATTAGGCCAACTAGGGGAGAACAGGAGGAAAAAAAAAAAAAAAAA
>VWZI01023716.1:1631304-1657144 GCA_013396835.1 Psilopogon haemacephalus | reverse complement strand
AGCCACAGGAGCAAACAGAACACAAATCCTGCATCATTTTCCAGATGCATTTAGCAAATCTTATCATTTTTTTTTGACCATTTTGCAGGATTTGCCCTGTGAAGGCAGCAGTAGCCACAGGAGCAAACAGAACACAAATCCTGCATCATTTTCCAGATGCATTTAGCAAATCTTATCATTTTTTTTTGACCATTTTGCAGGATTTGCCCTGTGAAGGCAGCAGTAGCCACAGGAGCAAACAGAACACAAATCCTGCATCATTTTCCAGATGCATTTAGCAAATCTTATCATTTTTTTTTGACCATTTTGCAGGATTTGCCCTGTGAAGGCAGCAGTAGCCACAGGAGCAAACAGAACACAAATCCTGCATCATTTTCCAGATGCATTTAGCAAATCTTATCTTTTTTTGGACCATTTCCCACCCCACCCACCCAGTCCTCCCTTAAAAACACAAATTTCTCAGTCAGCCAAGGATCTGCTGTTTGTTTACCTGGCAGGTAAGAATAAATGCAAAGGAAAATATTTCTTCAGGTGGGTTTCACGATTGAAAAATAGTTAATGAAAAAGGTCTGGAAAATTTAGGGGGGAAGAGGGAACCCCCCCCTCAGGATTCAGAGGTCCAAATTCTGCTCTCAATTCCTTCACCAAAAATCTAGGAAAATTGTCTGGGAGTGTTCTCAAGGTAGAGGAGTGTAAGGAAGAAAAGGAGGTCTGGGCTCTGTGTGTGTGTTTGCTGTGGACCATCTCCTCCCCAGGTAAACTTCTTTATTTTCCTGAGAAGATGAAAAGCTTGTCCAGGCTTTTCCCACCCCAAAGCTGCTCTGTTATTCCCTGGGTAATCTTCTCTTGCAAAAGCTTTTCTTTTCTTGATGTACTTAGAAACCAACCTTTGCCAGCCCAAATCATTGCCTGCCTACCCAACAGGAGTGATAAAGCCTTTCTCCCTGCTTTCTGAGTCCCTCTTACAGGAAGAAGAAGAAGAAAAAAAAAATAAATGTACCCTGCTATGAATGAGAAAATTAAATGAAGTTGAAGGCAGTGCTAGGAGACAGCAGTGGGAAGAAAACAGCAGTGCTTAGTCACTCTGAAAATTTATGTTTCCTGCTTTAGGAGCACTCTGGTCAGGGCCTGAGGTCTTCCTCCTCTGGGTTCTCTTCTCTTTGAGATCTTTCCTTTCTGAGAACTCTCTGAGATGTCTCTGAGATGTCCCCGTTCTGCCCTGCTTTGGTTGGATAAGATCTCTAAGATCACCGAGTCCAATGTTCACCTAAGTCCAACCTTCACCACTGAAGTCCACCACAGCCACCAAACCATGTCTCCAAGTGCCATTTCTATGCATTTCTGGAACACCTCCAGGGGTGGTGACCTCCTTGGGCAGCCTGTTCCAATGCCTGACTGCAGGCTCTGTAGGGACCGTTGGTTCCCTCCGCTCAGTGCCTCCTTCCCACGCTATCTTCTGGCCAACCTCCCTCAGGGTGTGTGGAAGTGGTGAGGTGAGCACAGCAGCCTAGCAGCATTTCTTGGTTCAGGCAGCCCTTACCTGGTCGTTAAGGTGGCAGACAGCAAGATTCTGTTCATCACAGGAGCAGGCGACGCGGATGTACTTCAGCCAGTTCCCAGCCCCGCTCTGGCTCGCATCCATGCAGAACTTCTCATTCCCCAGGTCGTCAGCAGCCTGTAGGAGAGCAGGAGAAGAAATGCTTGGCTCATCTGGGATGCAGGAAGAAGGGAGGAAGGAGGATTTCGTTTGCAGTGTCTGGTTCCAAACGAGAACTAGAAAGGAGAGAGCTGGACGGTGAAGACCATCGGTAGAGAGACAGCTGCAAGCAGCTCCTAGGCCTGGTTAGCAGAACCTCCAAGGGCTCACATCAGAGCTGGCCACGAGTAACAGACTCAGGATTACAACTGCAAAAGAAGAATCCTTCCAAACAAAACCCCTTGAGATGTTCAGGGCCAGGCTGGATGAGGCTTTGAGCGACCTGTTCTAGTGGGAGGTGTCCCTGCCTATGGCACAGGGCGGGTTGGAACTGGCTGAGCTTTGAGGTCCCCTCCAACCTAAACCATTCTATGATTCTACTTAAAAAGCCCAAGTCTGGGGGCAGAAAGGGCTAATTAAAATGTTGTGGCCTGAAGCAAAGCCCTGTATGACCAGGCAGACCTGGCACTTTTCCTTCCTTAAGCCAGGCAGGGAAGTTTGAGGACAGAGACGTAAATGATGCTCAGCATCCCACATCGAGGTTCAGGATGATCCATTTGGCAGCTCCTTCAGACCAGCACCAAAAGGAGGGCAAGCCCTTTCAGCTTTGCTGATTACACAAACTCCTTTTTTTCCCCCTAGCCTGAGCCTTCCCTCTACCCCCACCAGCCCCCGTGTCAGTGCACATCACTTCAGCCATCCAAAGTTCTTAACCTGCTTCTACCAATGATGAATTCTCTCCAGCTCGTGGGATACAGGAGACACCTTCCCATCTACTTCAGGGCAGAGGAAAAGAGAAAGGGAGGAACAAAAGACAGGAGAAATGCAAACACAGTTGTGGCAGCCACGAATCAAGTGTTAAGGTCAGGCTGAGAGAGCTTGCAGTGACACTGTCAGCTGGCACCCCTGCTCCCCAGCTCTCAGCACTCGCTCTGTGACCCTCCTGGGCCAGGCAGCAGGGCCAGGAGAGCCTGCAGCAGACATGCAGTAGAGCTCTCTTGGTGCTTCCTCTAAAGACCACCCAAAAGAGAGATTTCTGTGGCTCCCAAAGCAAAGCTGCCGCCCCCAACACTGTTTTGGTCAAGCTGTGTGTGTGTTAAAATGGGCAAAGCACAGCAGCAGTCACAGAAATGTAGTCAGCCCCAGGACTGCACAGCCAGGACATTTTACTTCCTAGCTGTTCCTTACAGACACCCTCTGTCTTAGACTGGAATTGTTTGGCTGAAGACACTCAGATGATTCTGAGAACCCCCAGAATTCAGCTCAAGTTCACCAGCTGCTTTGCAGGGCCCCTGCACAAAGCCTGACAGCTTCAGAGTGAGGTCCTGCCTTAGCTAGAAATCACCTGAAACTCTGTGGTTTGATCTGAGTGGAGCTTTAAAACCCAGAGAGGGGGTGTGAAATCTCACAGATCAGAATGAGGGAGAAAACAAAAAACAACAGAGCTTGTATGAAACCCTGAGAACCTCAGCCTCTGTTTTTCACACACAGAAATGGAACAAGGTAGCCAAAGCCCAGCAGCATCACTGAGTGACTGCATCTGGCACATTGCTGCCTTTTGGCCCACTGGTTTGCTTCTATTTGAGCCATAGAATCAGTCAGGGTTGGAAGGGACTGCAAGGATCAGCCAGTTCCAACCCCCCTGCCACACCCAGGGACACCCTACCCTAGAGCAGCCTGACCACAGCCTCTGCCAGCCTGGCCAAAAACACCTCCAGGGATCTGGCCCCAAACACCTCCCTGCAGGGGCAACCCATTCCAGGCTCTCACCACTCTCATGCTCAACAACTTCCTCCTCACCTCCAGTCTGAATCTCCTCACCTCCAGCTTTGCTTCATTCCCCCCAGTCCTGTCACTCCCTGAGAGCCTAAAAAGTCCCTCCCCAGCTTTTTTGTAGCCACAAGAAGGTCCCCTGGGAGCCTCCTCTTCTCCAAACTGCACAGCCCCAACTCTTTCAGTCTGTGCTCACAGCAGAGGTGCTGCAGCCCTCTGAGCATCCTCGGGGCCCTTCTCTGGACACCTCCATCATGTCCACATCCCTCTTGTAATAGGGGCTCCAGAACTGGATGCAGGAGCTCCAGGACTGTTGTTGTCTAAAAGAAGCCCTTGAAAGTGGAGCAGCTAAATAAAGAGTGGACAAAAGCAAGCAGAGGAGTGGTCAGCAGCAACACCACTGCCAAACAGCAGGATGTGGTCAAGGCTGGCAGGTACCTAAAGGGTTAATTTCATAGAGTCACAGAATGGGATGGGTTGGGTTGGAAGAGCCCTTCAAGATCATCCAGCTCCAACCTCCTGCTCCTGGCCTGGCACCTTCTAGCCCAGGTTGCTCAAGACCTCATCCAACCTGCCTTGGAGCCTCTGCAGCTTCTAGGATGCTTGGGTGTTGGTCCAACAAGGAGTTCCAAGTGCCTGTACAGGATGATTTTGGCAGCCTTGGTGAGCTGCAGAGAGTAGTAACTGAGCTGCTGCACTCTCGAGCGAGCTCAGCTCCTTGTGGTTCACACCTCTGATTCAAGACCAAGTTCACACACTCAGGCTCTTTTCTCATGCTCTGGATGAAGCTGTATCACAATTTAAACCCCAACACCCCCCCCCCTCACCCTGAGATATCCATCTGCAAGCACCAATCACTCTCTGCAGTTGTATTTTTTTTTCCCCCTCTCTCTCAAACCTGCACACAGAGAGAATATTCTCAAGTCTCTCTTCCCCTCACCTTTGAAAACTCCGGAAAAACAAACGGAAATCTTTCACCACATCTCCTTCCAGCTCAGGCCAGGAGGAAATCAGAAATTTCCTCTGCCAAGATGCTTCAGCCCAACTGTTTACAAACCCTTGTGAGTAAGCAGAAAGCTTTGCTGTTGCTTTCAGGGAGGCACAGAAACCTCTCTTTTGGGTGGTCTTTAAGGGAAGCACCAAGACAGCTCTGCTGCCCTGAAGAAGACCCAGTGGAGGAAGCAAAGGGAGCAGGAGGTGTCAACTGGGGGTACAGCCCAGGTGGCAAAGGGAAGCACAGAGGGATTAGGCTCACTGACAACCTTGTTTGGGATGAACTCATTAAAACAGTCATAAAATCATGGAATGGGTTGGAATGGACCTCCAAAGCTCACCCCTTTGCCCCTTCCTGCAGCCAGTAGGGACATCCTCCACTAGAGCAGGTTGCTCAGAGCCTTCTCTGTGTTTGGATGAGGCTGTGGGCAGCCTGATCTAGGGTAGGGCTGCCCATGGCTGATCCTTGTGGTCCCTTCCAACCCTGACTGATTCTACGATTCTCCAGCCTCACCTTGAATAGCTCCAGGGATGAGGCCTCAACCACCTCCCTGGGCAAGCTGCTGCAGTGTTCCAGCAGCCTCCTGCTGCAGAACTTGTTCCTCACATCCAATCTCAACCTGCTCTGCTCTCACGCAGCCCTGGAGGCAGCCCCCTGGAGGCTGCGCTTCAGACTCCTCTCTCTGCAGCCTAAAGGAATTCTCTGTCATCTTCCAGGACTCACTTTGCAGCTTCATCTGCACAGCCCTCACTGCTGAGAACTGAGAACAACCCCACCTTGGTGCTGGTGAGGACCAGAGGGGTCCCAACTGGCCCAGTTCAGGCACAGGGATCCTGGAGGCAGCCTCCTGCATTCTGGTTGGGGCTGATGCTTCAGATTAATCTCTCTGCAGCCTAAAGGAAATCTCTGTCATCTTCCAGGACTCACTTTGCAGCTTCATCTGCACAGCCCTCACTGCTGAGAACTGAGAACAACCCCACCTTGGTGCTGGTGAGGACCAGAGGGGTCCCAACTGGCCCAGTTCAGGCACAGGGATCCTGGAGGCAGCCTCCTGCATTCTGGTTGGGGCTGATGCTTCAGATTAATCTCTCTGCAGCCTAAAGGAAATCTCTGTCATCTTCCAGGACTCTGCAGCTTCATCTGCTGCCTGCTGCACAGCCCTCGGGATGTGTGTGTGTGGGGGNNNTCTGCGTGCGGGGCCTGGCGGGGGGGGGGTGGGGGGGGGGGGGGGGGGGGGGTGTGCTGGATCCAAAAGGCTTTCATTGATCTCACAAAGGCTAACTTATGAGCATCAGAAATAGTGAGTTATGAAGGAAAAAAAAAAGAAGAAAAAAAAAAGTTATGGAAAACTTTCTCTTGACCGTTGACCATTTATTATTATTTTTCTTTTTTTTTTTTTTCCTTTCTTTGCACATCATTTGAGGTTTCCTGCCTCTCTAATTTGCGGGCTCTCTGTTGGGCTCGTTTCTTTCAGGTTTTAATGGGCAGGCTCCAAGGGCTGGCCCCGGCAGAGAGGGGTGCCGAGGGCTGGAATGCCTGGAGATCTGTCGTCAGGGCGCTTAATGGATTCTTAGTGTGCCTGGAGAAAACGGAGCAACCAGGAGTTGGCCATCGCTGCCCCAGCCTCCTGTTGCTATAACATCCCTCCCCAGAAGCCTCAAGTGTAATAAACCTTCTCATCCCCGAGCTGCAGGATCTGCCTGTGACAGTTTGGCTGATGCAGGCATTTTATTTGGCAGCAGTTAGAGGCTGAATTTTTTTTTTTTTTTCTCCCTCTCTTCTCCCTTCCCTTCCCCCCCTCTTTTGTAATTTTTTTTTTTTTCCCCTCCCTTTAATGACCCACGAGCTGATGGAGAGCAATAAACTGTTGCCATCAAGTTTTTGTTGTGTTTCTTTTCAAATAAAGGGGAGGGACGGGGGGGAGGCATTGCTGTAATTTATGACTTTCCGAAGTTGAAGTGAAACAGAAAGTCCATTCTTGCCGCGGAACCGAGAGAGAGAGGAAGGCTTGGTCCAGCCAAACACCTCTGTCAATGTGCAGCCACGGAGCCTGGATGAACTCGTAAATCCAACCCTCTGCCTGCAATTAAGCAGGCTTCCTGGTGGCTTGACAAAGAGTTGATGAGAAACGTGGCAGGCAAAACCAGCTCCAAGAGCTGCCCAGCCGAGCCCAGCTCCTCAGGGCTGGGAGCATCTCCTCCTGTGGGAAGGTGGAGGGTTGGGGGGATGTCCCCCAGCACAGCCTGCAGCCAGCTCTCCCTCCCCACTCACTCCAGAGGGTGAGCAGAGGAAAAGCTCTTCCCTGGAAGCTTCTGCCTCTGCTCTAACTCTGCTCCAGGCCATCTGCTTGGATCTTCATCTTCAAACCTCCTCACATGAGCTCTAGGGGACTCCAGGTCCATGCTCTAAGTGCTAGTAAATGATTGCAGGACGACCTTATTGTGGCTTTGCAGTATCTGAAGGGGGCTACAAGAAAGCTGGGGAGGGACTTTTTAAGCTGTCAGGTAGGGATAGGACTGGGGGGAATGGAACAAAGATAGAAATGGGGAGATTCAGACTGGATGTTAGGAGGAAGTTCTACAGCATGAGGGTGGTGAGAGCCTGGNTCATCTTCAAACCTCCTCACATGAGCTCTAGGGGACTCCAGGTCCATGCTCTAAGTGCTAGTAAATGATTGCAGGACGACCTTATTGTGGCTTTGCAGTATCTGAAGGGGGCTACAAGAAAGCTGGGGAGGGACTTTTTAAGCTGTCAGGTAGGGATAGGACTGGGGGGAATGGAACAAAGATAGAAATGGGGAGATTCAGACTGGATGTTAGGAGGAAGTTCTACAGCATGAGGGTGGTGAGAGCCTGGAAGAGGTTGCCTAGGGAGGGGGTGGAAGCCTCATCCCTGGAGGTGTTCAAACAAAGCCTGGATGGGCACTGAGTGCCACTGGCTGGGGCTGGGTGCTAGGTTGGACTGGATGAGCTTGGAGGTCTCTCACAACCTGGCTTATTCTATTCTATTCTATTCTATTCTATTCTATTCTATTCTATTCCATCCTATTCCATTCCATTCCATTCCATTCCATTCCATTCCATTCCATTCCATTCCATTCCATTCCATTCCATCATCCATTTTGCTCTCTTTTTTTTTGCTGTCTGTAACTGACCCTGGGGTTCCCCTGCTGACCTTACAGAAGACACCTGAGCTCCTGGACTAATCTCTTGTTTCCAGGAACTGAGGCTTTACACTGCAGACTAAAAGTAGCAAGAGAGGTACCATCCAGCATGAGCCACCCAAGCAAAGTGGCTCCTGCTCCTCACTCACAAACCCCACAGGTAAGGCAATCACAGCATCCTCAGTGACCAGCCCTGGGCAGCTCCCGTGGAGGCTCTTGGCCTGGACCTGTCACTGCTCCTTTGCCTTAAATCATCTCTTATTACTACAGCTTTATTTTAACAACGTTTGGGGAGTGGAGCTGTGGAACACCACTAACATGAAGACCTCTTTGGAGTGATTTACTGCCAGCCCCGGGTGCCAAAACCATTGGCTGCATTTCACAGGCTGGCCAAAAAAAGCAGCAGAGCCCTCCAGTGCCCATTCAGGCTGCTCACAGCAGTCACCCAGCTCCAGCCCTCTGGCAGCCTTGTGGAGTCCCCTGCAGCATCAAGCAGGAGATGATCAGAGGGATGGAGCTCCTCTGCTGTAATGACAGGCTGGGAGAGCTGGAGCTGCTCAGCCTGGAGAAGGCTCCAAGGAAACTTTAGAGCTGCCCTACAGTACCTGGAGGGGCTGCAGGAGAGCTGGGGAGGGACTTTCCACAAGGGCTGGGAGTGATAGGATGAGAGGGAATGGATTGGGGCTTGAGGAGGACAGATTGAGACTGGAGATGAGGAAGAAATTCTTGGCAGTGAGGGTGGTGAGACACTGGCATGGGTTGCCCAGGGAGGTTCAAAATCACAGAATGAAGACCTCCAGGGAGGTTGTGGAGCACAGAATCACAGAATGAAGACCTCCAGGGAGGTGGTGGATCACAGAATCACAGAATGAAGACCTCCAGGGAGGAATCACAGAATGAAGACCTCCAGGGAGGTTGTGGAGCACAGAATCACAGAATGAAGACCTCCAGGGAGGTGGTGGATCACAGAATCACAGAATGAAGACCTCCAGGGAGGTTGTGGAGCACAGAATCACAGAATGAAGACCTCCAGGGAGGTGGTGGATCACAGAATCACAGAATGAAGACCTCCAGGGAGATTGTGGAGCACAGAATCACAGAATGAAGACCTCCAGGGAGATTGTGGAGCACAGAATCACATTCTGTGAGGTGTTCAAGGCCAGGCTGGTGGGAGGTGACCCTGCCTAAGGTAGGGGGTTGAAGCTGGATGATCTTGTAGGTCCCTTCCAACCCAACCCATTCCATGGACCTATGGAATAACCTTGTCTTATGGCCTCTTCCCAGCCTCCTACTCGGGAAGAATTCCTGGGGCAGTGCTGGCAGCTCCACTCCTCCCCCTGCAAACCCTTGAGCATTTGCAATATATGAAGCAAATTAGCACATCAGTTATCCAGGTATCTCAAGGGAAAGAGGAAGGAATTCAGAGAGCTGAGGTTCCTGACCTGCAGGGGTTTCCCTTTTCACTACCAGCTCTGGGGGTGCAGGGCACAGGCAGATGCAGCTGCCTGATGCTGAGGTGGCCAAGGCTGTGCTCTGCGGTGCCTTTGAGGGACACAACTCCTCTGACTCACTCTTCTAGGCTGAGAAGAGAATTTATTTTTAGAGCTCAGTATCTGCAGTCATCTTGACACCTGGTTTTGGTGCTGGGGCCACATTCTGAACACCCCCACAAATCAAACTTCCCTGTGGGGAAAGGGAATCCACCTGCCTGGCAAGGGCAGGCTGCAAGCAAGATGCCAGCCCTGGGAGCCCTGCTGTAGTAACACTGTGCTGCTCCCACCTCCCACACAGCTCAGACCTGTGAGCTCCTCACAGCTGATGTGTACCAAGAACACCCTCAGAAGAAGGTGCAAAATGGAGAAATCTCCCTTTTTGCAGCAGGCTCTGGGATCCTTTAAGCCCAAACATGTTCCTCTTCTCAAAACCCTGCCCAGTGAAGGGCTGGTGCCATCACCTCCTTCCAAAGCTTGCTGATTTGGCCTCTCTGCAGCTGAAGCTGAGCAAGTGTCTTGTCTGACCTCCCAGCCTGAGATGCCAGCTGGAAGGAAGTGCAAGGGTAAGCTGCAGAGCCCCAGGGGCTGCCTGCATGAACTTTACCCCGAGCCAATTCACCTACTTACGAAATGATCTCTGCTGGGGAACTGATTCTCATGATAAGTCCTGCCCCTTGGAATATGCTGAGTAACAACATTGCAAAACCTCCAGCTCAGATCTTCTACCATCTCTGGGTCAAAAGACAGCTCAGCAGAGGGATGCAGGTTAGGTGACTGCTGGGATGGGAAGCATCAGCTGAAGGGGCACACAGAGATCTACCTCTGCTCAGCCTGTTTGGCTCCTGCAGCTCCAACACCTGACAGCAGGTCTCAAAACAACCCTGCCTCTGCCATGCCAGACCCCCTTGCAAGTCAGGTTTGAGTTAGGGAGGTTCTGATCATCTCCACACAGAGTTCCTTATCCTTACAGACAGCTCAGGTCAACAGCCCTGCACTTTCTTCCACCCTCCAATGCAGCAGGAGAGGGCTCCTGCTCTAAGATGAGCTGTTTGAGAGCCAAAGGGGAAGGGAGGGAAAAAGGGCCAGCAAGGTGGCTTTTATGGCAGCTCTCTCAGCTCTCAGCCAGGCTGTGGTGGAGCTGAGGACAACAAATATTTGCTCTCCAGAATGGCCCTGCTGCAAGTATGGGAACAACCTCAGCTGGGAAAATACAGCATCAGGATCCCTGGGGCAGGAGAATCACGGAATCATGGAATGGTTTAGTTGGAAGAGAGCTCAAAGCTCAGCCAGTTCCAACCCCCCTGTGCCACAGGCAGGGACACCTCCCACTAGAACAGGTCGCTCAAGGCCTCATCCAACCTGGCCTTGAACAACTCTAGGGAGGTTGTGGAGCACAGAACACTGCTTTAGCCTGCAAGGCAAGTGGAAAGTGTTGAAAACAGCACCACTGCCCTCAGCCCCTCTGCAAAACCTCACCCTGAAGCAACTGCAGGAGCCCTGAAGTGCTGCTGAAACAGTTTATGGAGCCCTAATCCTCCAGCTTTTCAAAACAAAATAAAATCTAACAGCAGAGGATTTCCATGGCAGAAATCATTCCTGGCTTGGATCTGGCGGCTCCAGCTCTGGAGGGGATGGACATAAATTCAGTTCTACCAAATGCAACCTGAGCACACAGCAGCCATAGGACACTGAAATTGGGGCAGCTTTGCCCTTTTCCTGGAAGAGTCTGGCAGCAGGAGAGCCTCCAAGGATGATACAACACATCTGCCTCCACCCTACCCTAGAGCAGTCTGCCCACAGCCTCTGCCAGCCTGGCCAAAAACACCTCCAGGGATCTGGCCCCAAACACCTCCCTGCAGGGGCAACCCATTCCAGCCTCTCACCACTCTCATGCTGAACAACTTCCTCCTCACCTCCAGTCTGAATCTCCTCACCTCCAGCTTTGCTCCATTCTCCCCAGTCCTGTCACTCCCTGAGAGCCTAAATAGTCCCTCCCCAGGTTTTCTGTAGCCCCCTTCAGATCCTGGAAGGCCACAAGAAGGTCACCTGGGAGCCTCCTCTGCTCCAGCCTGCACAGCCCCAACTCTTTCATTCTGTGCTCACAGCAGAGGTGCTGCAGCCCTCTGAGCATCCTCGTGGCCCTTCTCACAGAATGTCAGGTGCTGGAAGGGACCTCCAGAGCTGATCTGGTGCAGTCCCCCTGCCAGAGCAGGATCGCCCAGAGCAGATCACATTGGATTGTATCCAGATGGTTCTTGAACATCTCCAGAGAGGGAGACTCCACAACCCCCCTGGGCAGCCTGTTCCAGTGCTCTGGGACCATTACAGGAAAGAAGTTCCCTCTTGTGTTGAGCTGGAACCCCTCACAGGGAAAAAAAATCCTTCCTCAGGTTCACATGGAACTTGCTATACCTCAACTTCCACCCATTGCCCCTTACCCATCTCCAGCCCCCTGCCATGGGCAGGGTCACCTTCCAACAGCCCAAGCTGCTCAAAGTCTCATCCAGGCTGGCTGTGAATACCTCCAGGGAGGGAACATGACAGAGCAATCTCTTTTTTACCTTGTTTTTCCCCTGTTGGCACATGGATGCACACCCTCCTCTTCTGTCCAAACCTGTCTCCTCCCTGCACCCTGTCCTCTGCTGGGTGACCCTCGGCAAACAAGCCAGGAGAGGACAAAGCTGCAGCCCTATCCCTGTGCCATGCACCAGTAGGCACTTACTGGTGGACTGGGGAGGGAGTTACCTGGCAGCAGGGGCTCTGCCTGCTTGGTCTTCCTGCTAGCTTCCAAGAGCAAAATCAGGAGGGATCTGTCTGTAAATCCCCACAGCAGTGTTTGTAAACTGCTCTGGGGATGGAAGAAGGTTTGGAAGGTGAAGCTGCCCTCACCCTGCCACGTGTAAAATACTCCACGCAGCTGAGGCTGGCACCAGCTTGCCCCAGCCCTGCCTCAGCTGCTGAAAGCAGATAGAACAAAGTGTGCTGAATGGAAGCTTTGGGCTCTTCCTCTGCCTTGCAACCAAGCTGCCAGAGAGCAGGAGGTAGCAGCCTGACCTCCAGCTCCTCCCTTGGCACAATGCTCTCGTCCTTGAGGGATGAAGCTCCCCAGGGAGCTGTTGCTTCAGAGCAGAGCTAGGGCCAGAGATGGAGATCTTGCATTCTAATAAATAAAAATAACTCTCTGACCTCAAGCACCAGACCCTTCTCTTGACACTCCTCATCATTTTTTATACTTGGAGCTCGAGTTTTTACTGGCCCAGATCCAGCCATCCCCTGGTAACGTAACAGGCTTCTCCTTGACAGGAACAAAAGTCCTTTTCTAGTCCTGAGGGCCAGCAAGTTTATCCAAATACTCTCAGTTTACTACTAGCCCCTCTTGGAACTGATATCTTCAGCACAAGAGCACTTTGTACCACCAGCATCAGGACTTGGAACTGTGTGGGGCAGCTTGGTGGGGCTGGAGCGGCTTGCTGGGGCAACTTGTTGGGACTAGAGCAGCTTGGTGGGGCAACCTGGTGGGGCTGGGGTGGCTTGGTGGGGCTGAGGCAACTTGCTCAGGCAGCTTGGTGGGGCTGGGATGGCTTGATGGGGCTGGGGCATCTTGCTTAGGCAGCTTGGTGGGGCTGGGATGGCTTGATGGGGCTGGGGCATCTTGCTTAGGCAGCTTGGTGGGGCTGGGATGGCTTGATGGGGCTGGGGCATCTTGCTTAGGCAGCTTGGTGGGGCTGGGATGGCTTGATGGGGCTGGGGCATCTTGCTTAGGCAGCTTGGTGGGGCTGGGGCATCTTGCTTAGGCAGCTTGGTGGGGCTGGGGCAGCTTGCTGGGGCAACTTGTTGGGACTAGAGCAGCTTGGTGTGACAACCTGGTGGGGCTGGGGTGGCTTGGTGGGGCTGAAGCCAAAGTCACCAGGCTGGAAGGAACCAAGCAGATGCCCAGCAGAGATATCTGCCCTCCCTGCCAGGGAGCTGCTCACATCTGATAGCACTGCAGAAAGAAAACAGAGAGGCAGAGCAGTTCCTCCTCCCCCTCCTGCCATCTCCCCAGGAAGAATGTTTGGAAATGCTAAATAGTCTTTTCCATGTTTCTACATCAGTTCTTATTTTGGCTAAGCTTGTCCAGTCTGTTAGCAGCTGCCAAGTGCATGAAGTAATGAGAAAGCCTAGGGAGAGCAGGCTGACTTCACTCCAGCAGCGCTGCAGCTAACACACCCAGTATGTTCTGTGGCTGTCAGCACGTCCCTCAAGTGGCCCTCATTAGCAAATCTGACTTTAACAACCATGGGAGATGCATTCCTCGGTGCCACCTTCCCCCCTGCTGCCAGCCAGGCCTGACCTGCTCATCCCCCACCCAGCTGCCCAGTTGGTATCCAAGGGTTGCTCTCCCACTGCGCCCCCAGGCATGACCTGCAGCTGCTGATGCTGGCCCCAGCAGCCCCACAGCCTGCCAGGGATGTGCAGGAGGAGCACACAGACACAAGCAGCACAGCTGAAGAGCAGGGATCCAGCTCAGCACCTGGGTGGCACAGCTCTGCCACAGCACAGCCCCCTGAGCACCAGCACAAGGCTCTGCCTGGGGAATTGCAACATCTGGGGGGCTGCAAAGGGAAGAAATTCTTTACTATGAAGGTGGTGAGACACTGGAACAGGTTGCCCAGAGACAACTTGTGGTTGCTTCATCCCTGCCTTGAGCAGCCTGGGCTGGTGGGAGGTGTCTCTGCCTATGGCAGGGGGTCACAACTGGATGAGCTTCAAGGTTCTTTCCAACCAAACCATTCTATGGTTCCATAAAACTTTTTGTTCCTTATTACAATGACTGCTGGCTAAGGAAAGAGAGCCCAGCTAAGGGAAATTATAGAGCCCAGCTAAGGGAAATGAGGGAGCTCAGCTAAGGAAAATGAGCCCAGATAAGAGAAATGAGCCCAGCTAAGGCAAAGGAATTGAGCTTAGGAAAATGAGTGAGCCCAGCTAAGGGAAATGAGCCCAGCTTAGTAAAATGAATGAGCCCAGCTAAGGGAAATGAGTCCAGTTAAAGAAAATGAGCCTAGCTAAGTAAAATGAGTGAGCCCAGCTGAAGAAAATTAGCCCAGACTGAATGTTTGGTAAAGGAAAATGAGCCCAGCTCAAGCAAATGAGCCCAGCTAAGGCAAAGGAACACAGCTCAAGCAAGTGAGCCCAGCTCAAGGAAAATGAGCCCAGTTAAGGAAAATGAGCCCAGCTCAAGCAAATGAGCACAGCTCAAGGAAAATGAGCCCAGCTCAAGCAAATGAGCCCAGCTAAAGACAATGTACCTAGCTAAGGAAAATGAGCCCAGCTCAAGCAAGTGAGCCCAGCTAAGGAAAATGAGCCCAGCTAAAGACAATGTACCCAGCTAAGGCAAATGAGCGCAGCTGGAGCAAAGGAGCCCATCCAAGGCCAGGGAGGCCAGGCTGTGGCTGGCAGAAGTGCTGCAGCTTGGCCAAGGGCTGTGCAATAACCTGCCCCAGAAGGTGGCTGTGCTCATTGCGGTGCTGTGCCCCCGGGGGCCGAGTGCCACAGGTGCACTCAGGCAGGCATTAGTGAATGATTAGGGCCCCCCCAAAAAAAAAAAAAGGTCTCTGAATGCAGTTTCTTTAAGGAGCCATAAAACTTTATGGGGGGGGAGGGAATAATTAAAGAAAATAAAAATCCATCCATGTGTAAGGCTTTGGGGGTCCGTTACATGCGGTCACTCAGAACTTCCCCTGGTTCCTTGACAAGGACCATGATAATTAAAACTCTGGCCCAGGGTCTGGTTTCCATAAAGTCCCATCTGGCCTTCCGTGATGGAAGAGTTTTGGAAGTCTGTAATTGCCCGGGCAGCAAATAACTATTTTGCCATCCGCTCCTGGTTTAATTTTGTCCCTGCAGCAGGGGAGCGAAAAGTCAGAGGGGGCCAAAAGATCATTAAGGTCTGGGAGCTGGGAAAGAGGCTCCCAGAAGCCGTGGGCTGGGCTGCAGTTGTTGAAATGCTCCACACCGAAGGGCCCCCATTAATGCATGGGTTAGATACAATCTGGGGAAAAGGCTCTATTATAAAGGGATTATTGGGAAGTGTTCTGAGGTTGGGGGGGGGGGGGGAAGGTTGGGTGGGTGTGATTGAAGGACTTAAAACTGTTACATTAACCCTTAGGGCACTCCAGGCAGCAACAAACCTGGCATTAAAGAGCTGGTGTTTGTCACCATTTCTTCACTTCCCCTCTCTCTCTCTCTCTCTGTCTGCCATGAGGTCAAAGAGATTAAAACCATCCATAATGCACCCTTCTGAGCGACAAAGATGAAGCTTGTTTGCAGCCTGGTTTATGGCTGCAGCCAGACCCCCCCCCCACTCCCCTCACCTCTCTGCTCTCACCCCAAACGGGACCATTAAAGGAGGGAAGGGATGGCAGAGGGGGACGCAGCGGCGACTACTTCAGTGGGGCTGCAGAGTGGCTGCCTCTGCTTAGGCATGGGAAGGAAACCAGCACGGATGGAGTGGGGACAGAAGGATCATAGGATCACACAATCCCAGAGTCATAGAATCACAGAATCACAGAAGCACAGAATCATAGAGTCATAGAATCACAGAATCACAGAATCATAGAATCATAGAATCACAGAAGCACAGAATCACAGAATCACAGAAGCACAGAATCACAGAATCATAGAATCACAGAATCACAGAGTCATAGAATCATAGAATCACAGAAGCACAGAATCACAGAAGCACACAATCACAGACTCACACAATCACAGACTCTCACAATCACAGAAGAAGAACCTGAAGGGGGCCTACAGGAAGGCTGGGGAGGGACTATTCTCAAAGTCTTGTAATGACAGGACGAGGGGGAATGGGTTCAAACTGGCAGAGGGGAGATTTAAATGGGATGTTAGGAGGAAGATCTTCAGAGTAAGGGTGGCGAGACACTGGCACAGGTTGCCCAGGGAGGTTGTGGTTTCTCCCTCCCTGGATGTGTTCAAGGCCAGGATGGATGAGGTCTTGAGTGACCTGATCTAGTGGGAGGTGTCCCTGCCTATGGCACAGGGAGGTTGGAACTGGATGATCTTGGAGGTCTCTTCCAACCTAAACCATTCTATGAAGCACTCAGTGGTGAGTACAGGGGCAGAATGAGCTCCCTGCTCCTGCTGGCCACACTGCTCCTGACCCAGGCACCTTGTGCAGTTAACTGTTCCCTAGACCCCAGTGGTAACAACAGCAGCAGACAGCAGAGTGGAGCACACGCTTCAGAGAGAATTATCAAACCCACAACTCTTCCAAGGCAGCAAAAGGGCAGTTTGCTTTGGCACACCCAGCCCTGCTCACCACAACAACCTGACAGCAGCAGCTACAGTCAGAAATCAGAGGCAGATCAGAATGGAAGACAGAGGAGGAGGATTAGAACCCATCCATTAGGGGGAGGAGAAAGGCTTTAAAACCTTTCCCAAGGAGCCAGCTCCAGCAGGCTGTATCTCCTGAGCAGCCAGGAAACCAGAGTCCCTAATTAACTCACTTTTTACAGCAGTTAATGCTGGCTGGTTTGTCTGTTTGGTGTTCTGGTGTCCTGCCTCGTTTGATGTGGTGGAGTCCAGGGCAGGCTGCGAGGAGCAGGCAGCCTGCAGGGCTACACACAGGGCATGGCCAAGGAAGCCACCAGCAGCTCCCTCTTCTCCAGCAAGACACTCAAACCAAAGCACCAAGGCCAGCCAGGAGGCCAACACCTCTGCCATCAGCCTACCATGGAGGAAGCGGAGCATGCTGCTGTCTTACAGAACCACAGAACCACAGAATGGTTTAGGATGGAAGGGACCTCAAAGCTCAGCCAGTTCCAACCCCCCTGTGCCATAGGCAGGGACACCTCCCACTAGAACAGGTCGCTCAAGGACTCATCCAACCTGGTCCTGAGCACCTCCAGGGAGGTTATGAATCATAGAATGTGATCACAGATTCTGTGCTCCACAACCTCCCTGGGCAACTGTGCCAGTGTCTCACCACCCTCACTGCAAACACCTTCCTCCTAACATCCAGTTTTCATCTCCCCTCTGCCAGTTTAAACCTATTCCTCCTCACACTGTCATTACAAGACCTTGTCAATAGTCTCTCCCCAGCCTTCCTCTAGGCCACTTTCAGATACTGGAAGGCTACTATAAAGTCTGCTGGAAGCCTTCTCTTCTGCAGGCTGCAGAGCCCCAACTCTCTCAGCCTGTCCTCACAGCAGAGCTGCTGCAGCCCTCTCAGCATCTTGGTGGCCTCCTCTGGACTCGCTCCAACAGTTCTATGTCCCTTCTTGTGTCTTCTCTGAGAGGATCTGACCCCAAACCAACCTCAGCTCAGCTGAGGGCACCCATAAACATCCTCCTGACTCAGTATGGATACTGAGACAGCAACCAATGGAGCTGGAAATGCCTTCAGAGCAGCCACACAGCCCTGGGAAGCCTGAGCAGAATCATTGACCCACACCACAACCAGAGCAGTTTGTGCCCCCCAGTCTGCAGACAGCTCCCCCAAATATGGTACAGAAACCCAAACGAGCAGCAGGGCTGGGTTTTGCTTCCTGGAAATCCCACAAAAACATACTCTGTTCTCCTGCAGCTCTTTGGGATGTATTAAACCTGCATCTTTCCTACACCAAGAAGTGAAATTTTGCCAGGGCAAAGCCAGCACAAGATTGCCAAAAATATAAAATCCTAAAAGGCTCCCTCAGAAGGGGGAGGAAAAAAAAACAAACAACCCAAAAAAACAAACCCCAACAAAACTCAGCCAACCAACAACCCAAACCTGAAAGAGAATAAAAGAAGCTGTGAAAGTTTGTGAGGATAAACACTGATGACAGGTGGAGTAGAAGCTGAAATCTGAACTCCAAAGTAACTGCAAATAAAGATTTGTTACAGATGGTTTTCATGTGCCCTAATGCTGGGATGCCAGCTCCAGTATCACTTTGGGTTTTGTTGGGCTGGACAAAACTACTAAGGCAGCTCTGGAAGCATCCAGCACTGCTGCAGGCACCCGAGGAACAAAATGGTCCTCAGCACACATCAGTTATACCCTGCGGAGAGTGCCCCACGGCCTTGAGAAGGTGGTGAGGAGGAGCCACAAAGCTGCACCCTGCACTGAGGTCTGCTTCAAACTGCTTGGATGGAGTCAGTCCCTCACAGGCAGCCACAAGCAGAGAGGCACAGAACCTCACTGCCACCATCAAATGACTCCTTTGGCAGCTGAGCACTCCAAATGACTCTTTTGGCAGCTGAGCACTCAGAGGTCTCCTTCTTAGGGAGACTTAGAGTCATAGAATCACAGAATCAGTCAGGGTTGAAAGGCACCACAAGGCTCATCTACTTCCAACCCCACTGCCATGCCCAGGGGCACCCTACCCTAGATCAGGCTGCCCACAGCCTCATCCAGCCTGGCCTTGAACACCTCCAGGCAGGAGGCAGCCACAACCTCCCTGGGCAGCCTGTGCCAGACTCTCACCACCCTCACACTGAAGAACTTCTTCTTCAGCTGCAGTCTCACTCTGCTCTGCCTCAGCTCCAAACCATTCCCCCCCTAAACACCCTCAGCACAAGTCCCTCTGCAGCCTTCCTGCAGGATCCCTTCAGGCAGTGACAGGCAGCTCTGAGGTCCCCCTGGAGCCTTCTCCTCTCCAGGCTGCACCCCCCCAGCTCCCTCAGCCCTGTCCTCATAGCAGAGCTGCTCCAGCCCTCGGGCTTATCTTTGTGGCCCTCCTCTATTTATATCAATTAATGAATCAATTAATTGGCTTTTAGGGGAACAAATGCCAAAGTTATGAAAGAAATAAAAGCCTTTTGCAAGGCTCCCCACACCCTGGGGTCTAAGCCACCACTAAATGGGAAGGGAAGAACATTAAACCCACGGCAAACTAAAGCGAAGGTCTCAACCACTAATGACTGCATCATCTCATTAGCCACTGAGACCAATTAATACAGCTAATGACAGACATAAAAGGGACATTTTCTCTTTGCACTCAGCAACGGAGCCAGGTGGTTTAGTTTACTCTCACTGGGTGAAAAGAGACTGAAGGCACAGGGTGAAAAGAAGGGAAAAGAGTTGGGAAGCCTCCCTACAGCCCCTGGGTGAAAATGGGCAGGCAGAGGTGGGCACCTTGTGCTGGGTGCTGAGTACTGGGTGCTAGGTATGGGGTAGTGGGTGCTGGATGCTGGGTACTGGGTGCTAGGTATGGGGTAGTGGGTGCTGGATGCTGGGTACTGGGTGCTAGGTATGGGGTAGTGGGTGCTGGATGCTGGGTACTGGGTGCTAGGTACTGGATGCTGGGTACTGGGTGCTAGGTACAGGGTAGTGGGTGCTGGAAGCTGGGTACTGGGTGCTAGGTTCTGGGTGCTGGATGCTAGGTACTGGGTAGTGGGTGCTGGATGCTAGGTGCTAGGTACTGGGTAGTGGGTGCTGAGTACTGGGTGCTAGGTAGGGGGTAGTGGGTGCTAGGTAGTGGGTGCTGGATGCTGGGTGCTAGGTACTGGGTAGTGGGTGCTAGGTAGTGGGTGCTGGAAGCTGGGTACTGGGTGCTCCCATCCCTCCCTCTCAGCCTGTGCCAAAGGGTCCCTGCTCAGCACTCTGGGGGCTGGAGGTTGGCTAGGAAAAGAGGTTGTGAAGATGGGAGAGAAGCTGCTGATAGATTGAGACTAGAGATGAGGAGAAAACTGTTGCCAGTGAGGGTTGGGGAGACACTGGCACAGGTTGCCCAGGGAGGTTGTGGAGCACAGAAGCACAGAATGGGATCGCAGATCCCATTCTGTGCTTCTGTGCTCCACAACCTCCCTGGAGGTGTTCAAGGATGAGGCCATGAGCAGCCTGGGCTGGTGGGAGGTGTCCCTGCCCATGGCAGGGGCTTGGAACTGGATAACCTTTAAGCTTCCTTCCAACCCAACCCATTCCATGGATCTCCCTGTGGGGATACCAACCAGCAGCTGATGGCTGCAGCTCCTCTCCCTGCTGCCAGCCACAGGGAGGGAGCCCTGACCCAGCTGCAGCAAAGAAGCAGTTCCCTTCCACTGCCAGCACAATTTCCAGCACTCACCTCAGGACATTGGAACTGCTGCTTGGAGACTTTGGCCCTGGAAATTCCTGCAGCCATGCCAGGCACACAGGAGAGCTTCCCTCACGGAGCAGGGCTGAGGGTGCTCACAGAGCACAGCCTTGGCAGGGAGTGGTTCTGGTTGTGCCATAGCTCAGAGCACCAAATGGAGGCATCAATAAATCCAACATTCAGGAATCATAAAATTTTACCACTCACCTTATGTAACTTTTATTTTACACTCGATTAACTTTTATGGGCAAGCCCAAAGAATAAAGGCATTCTTACTGCAGAGAATTGGAAACAGCCTTTGGGGGGAGGACAGAAATAAAGGGGGGTGGGAGGGGAGACAAAGTCTGCTCAGAGGGGCAGGGGCAGCTTGGAAGGAGAAGAATCAGAGAATCACAGAATCAGAGAATCACACAATCACAGAAGCACAGAATCACAGAATATGAGAATCACAGAATCAGAGAAGCACAAAATCATAGAATCAATCAGGGTTGGAAGGGACCACAAGCATCAGCCAGTTCCAATCCCCTGCCATGCCCAGGGACACCTCACACTAGATCAGGCTGTCCCAGAGCCTCATCCAGCCTGGCCTTAAACATCTCCAGGGATGAGGCTTCCACCCCTCCCCTGGGCAACCCCTTCCAGGCTCTCACCACCCTCATGCTGAAGAACTTCTTCCTAACATCCAGGCTGACTCTCCCCATTTCCAGCTTTGTTTCATTTCCCCCACTCCTATCATTACCTGACAGCCTAAAAAGTCCCCCCCAAGCTTTCTTGCATCCCCTTTTCAGATACTAAAAGGCCACAATAAGGTCACTTTGGAGCCTTCTCCTCTCCAGACTGAGCAGCCCCAACCCCCTCAGTCTCTCCTCATAGGAAAGGTCCTCCAGAAAAAGAGTTTCTGAGGCACTTTAATCCACAGTGCTCAGCCTCACCTTCCTGCAGCTTCTGCTCCACTGCCACGCTCCCCAGGCCCAAATTCAAGTCCGGGAAGAGGTCCTTGAGGCCAGGATGCAGAACAATCAGCAGCTGGTCTGGCAGGGACTGGTTTCTAATGGCAGCGAGAGCTATGAAGCGCTCTGTGAAGAGCCAACTGCACCAAACGCTCATTAAGATCACCAAGGTGCATCCAGACTCCACACACAGCAAACCACCCCCCCAGGAATGTGTGTCAGGACACGGGAGGGGAAGCCACCAAAGCCTCCTTTTCACTCTTTGTGATGATTCTGCAACCTTTGCATCTGCCAGGCACCAAAAAAAGACCACTCCGTGGGAGCTGTCGTGTGCCAGCCTGGACAGTGCCATCGTGCCTGGGACATCAGGGGACAGCCTCATGCCTGCTTTTCTTATGGGCTAAGTCCTTTTTCCCCCCTCCTGCTCGCTATAATTTTATACTGGGTGGACACATTTAGGGCCTGAATGGTTTGACAGTGATGATTAATACCCTGCATTAGGAGATTCCAGTGCAAGTATTCAGGAGCACGCTGTGCAGTTTGGTTCTCATCAGATGGTCAGGTCTCCAGGCCTATTAAAAACAGCAGGAGAGCTGCAGACTTAATCACAGAGGCTGGGCCCATGGAGGGAGGAAGAGTGAGAGACAAAAAAAAAAAGAGGAGAGAATGAATAGGAGGACAGCCCAGAGGGGCAGGAGGGGGACACGGCTGAGCCTCGTGCCCCAGCCAGCACCCAAAGCAGCTGAAGCTTTTCCTTCATCCCAAAGTGACTCAAGCCACAAAATAGCAGGAGGCTGCAGGAGTACCAAAGAGCTGAAGCTAGAGGATGACTTTTAGTCTGAAAGCAAAACGCTGAGGGCAGGATGGGACCCAAAGCAGCAGAGGTGAGGCTGATGCTCCACGTGGCGAAACGAGCCAGGACCGACTTTAGGGGAGAGGCCAGAGACAGGCAGCCAGGGGCACTGCTGATGGTTGGTGCCATCAGTTCATAGAGGCAGAGGCACCTCTGGCTGCCTGGAAACCTCATTACAAAGCACAGGCCCAGGAGAGGTCCCCAGAAACTCAGCAGGAAGGTTGAGAGCTTCAAGCGTAGCGAGGCTGAGTCCTGCCTGGCCCCCTGACCCCTGGCACAGCAGGACAGCATCTTCCTTACATCTCCAACCAATAGCTCCCAGTTGAGGGCTGCAGATGATCTGCCAGGCCAGGCTGCTGTCATAATCTGTGTAATTAAACATTCTGCATCCTCCATTTGAGCTAATCTGGGGGAGAGAGGGAGGGCAAACACTGGGATGTGGAGCTTGGAAGCCCTCAGTGACCTCAGGACAATGTCCTCAGCCACATCTCTCTTAGAAATAGAGCACAGAGGAGACCACAGAGCCAACAAGGTGAGCACAGAAGCTCACTGGGAGGAAAAAGTGCTCCATGCAGTGGGCAAGGAGAAGGAGAAACTGCCCCAGAAGCTGCCTGGTGTGACTTAAGGGAAGAAGAGCTAAGACCTGCTTTTCAGGGAATCATGGCTGGGAAGGACCTCTAAGGTCACTAAGTCCCACCCATCCTTGCTCAAACAATGTTCTCCAGAAGGTGAGGAAGCACTGCAGGCTGCTCAGTAAAATTTCACACTCTGCTGGGACCTGTCTGCCTCCTGCTGTTCCATGTTTTTTCCCTCCCCAGTGTTCAGAAGTTCCAAATGCCAACTGCTACTGAGAAATACCCCAGCCACCGCTTTCCCAGGGCTGGGGCCTACAGAAGAACTCTCCACCAGCCACATGGAGATGGCAAATCCATCCTACTGAGGAGCCTGGTACATCAGCAAGGGCTGGATGTTAATCCCATTAGCCAGAAAATAGTCTTGAGGGGCATTAAGCAGCAGATTACTTCCCCCCCTCCGACAGCAGAAACAGAGCAGCTCCAAAAAAACAAAGGCAACAGCACCAGCTGCAGTGCCAGGACAGAATCACAGCACCTGAGAGGTCAGAACAGACCTCCAGAGATCATCCAGTCTAACCTCCCTTACAAGCAGGATCCCCCAGGGCAGGTCAGACATCCAGGAGGGATTTGAAAGCCTCCAGAGAAGGAGACTCCACAACCTCTCCGTGCAGCCTGCTCCAGGGCTCTGCCACCCTCACTGCAAAGAAGTTTCCTCCTCATGTTGAAGTGAGAACTTCTCTGTTGCACACAGCCTAATGGCAGCACCAACCCCACCCCTCAGAGCTGGGGGAAGCCCTGCAGCAGAGGGTGCTCAGGCAGGGCAGGTCAGCCCCTGGCACCTCCTCGCCCGTGGCTGTGGTGGCTCCAGCACCTCTGGATGCAGAGGAGAGGCAGGGCAGGAGCTGGGGGACCAGCAGCAGCCACCTCCCAGGCCTGGCTTCAGGGGAGAGCTGTGGGAAAGCAGCCTGTGGGGCTGGGAAGAAACCTCCTAAAGCATCTCCGTGCCAAACACAGAGGTCTGCTGCTGCTGCCACTGCTCCAGAGCAGCTCTGCCAGGGAAACAGCTTAATGGATTGTGACACCTTTTTATGGGACCCCTTGGGCCACTGCAGTGTTCCAGCCCCCCCCCCACCTCACCTGGGCTGCCAGAAAGCACAAAGCTGGGGAGGAGGCCACAGCCCCAGCAAAATGCTGCCCAAGACCCAAGGGTGCAGGGAATGCTCCTGCTGCTTGGGAGAGAAAGGCTAAAACAGCCCAGGGAGGGCAGGAGAGGACTCTGAAGTCTCCCCAGCAAACAGCTGCCTGCAGCAGTGGGGAGCACTCAGCAGCTGGGCTCTACTTGGCACTTGGGAAAGCAAAGCCTCTTCCAAACAAGGCTTTTCACAAGTTGTGAAGGCTCAGGGCCACACAGTGGAGCTCCAGAAGGTGAAGGTTGGAGCTGCTCTGCCAGGGAAGGAAAAGCTTTTTGCTCTCCCAGACCTGCAGAGCTGAAAGAGCCCTGCTGGGAGCAGCCCAAGACAAGCTGCTGCAACGCAGCCTGGGCTGAGGAGGAGTTCAAAAGCCTGCACTGGAAAGAGGAGAGAAGTTCTGGATCTTCTGGAATGAATAGGGCACTGAGTGGGGTGAGCACAGGCACAGGAGCTGACCCCAAAGGTAGCCATCAGCTCTCCACGCAGAGCAACCAACTGGCAGCCTCCATGGCACACTGAGCAGGCAGACCTGGGCCAACTCCTTCTGTGCTCCCACAGCCTGGCTCAGAATGTCCTGGTGAGGTCACAGCTGCAGTCCTGGGGGCTCCCCAGTTCAAGAGGGCCAGGGAACCGCTGAAGACAGCCCAGTGGAGGCTCTGAAGATGCAGCCAAGGGGCCTGGAGCAGCTCTGTGAGGAGCAAAGGCTGAGAGCCCTGGGGCTGAGAGCCTGCACAAGAGCAGCCCCAGAGGGGACCTGAGCAAGGCTCAGCAAGAGCTAAAGGGTGGGGGGCAAGAGGATGAGGCTGGGGGCTCTTGGCTATGGTGCCCAGTGGCAGGACAAGGAGCACACACTGGAACCCAAGAGGCTCCATCTGAAGAGGAAGACAAAAATCTTTGGTGTGAGGGTGCTGGAGGCCTGGAGCAGGCTGCCCAGAGAGGTTGTGGAGTCTCCTTCTCTGGGGACATTCCAACCCCCACCCCCGGCCATTGTGCTGCTGGGCAAGCTGCTGTGGGTGCCCCTGCTTGAGGACTGGGTGACTGCTGAGAGGTTCTGTGATGCCACCATGGACTGCCCAAGTGTCTATGAAACCCTGAGGGAACTTCAGCTGCTTCTGCGGCGCTCGGCGCAGCTGAGCCCTCACCCGGCGCACCAAGGACCATCCTCCTGCCATCTCCTGAGCTGCCCTCTGTGCCCAGCCCCTCCTGCCGACTGCTGAGGACCTCCTGGGCAGGTCCACTCTGCTGCTGAGGTTAAAGCTGTTGCATGGGGGAAGCGAGGAGCTGCCTGGCTCGGGCTGTCACCTTGCAGCGGTGCTTGCGCTCGCAACCCAAATCACCCTTAGAAAACAAAAGCCCAAAGGCAGGCACACGAGGCAAGGCACAAAGCCCCTGAGGTGTTCAAAGCCTGCAGAAAAAACAAAATCCCTTCTCTTTGCCAACCTCTGAGTACCAACAAACCCAAAACAATCATTAATTCTTCTCCAGTGCACGGCCCCAGCGCAGTCGCGAGCGCTAAAAATACATCAGGACCTCAGAAACAAAAGGGGAAGGCTCAAGAGCCCTTTTGAAACTCTGCTCCCATGATTAAATAAATTAGACCTGAGCTGCTAAGAAGGGAAGGACACAAAGTTCACCACCAGCACCACCAGAGGCTGCCAGCTCTTGACTTGTTTACCGAGAGGAAAAAAAAAAGAAGAAGGGCAATGGACACATTGGAAGAGGTTTGCAAGCCCCAGGATGTCCTGAGGTGACAACAGCACTGACCACCAGCAAACCTTTGCCCGGGGCACAGAGCAAAGCCAAAGCCCTCCCCTGTGCCTCTGACAGCGATGAACTGCCCCTGCAGACAGGCAGAGGGACAACCAAGGGCCCTCCATCCACAGCAGGGACAAGCAGCTCCTGATGGAGCTCTCATCTGGATGTGTCCAAAATAGCTTCTTCTGCCCTTGGCTTCTTCAGCTCTCTGGGGGATACCTAAAGCTCACCACAGGTTCTCATCTGGATGTGTCCAACATAGCTGCTTCTGCCCTTGGCTTCTTCAGCTCTCTGGGGGATACCTAAAGCTCACCACAGGTTCTCCTCTGGAGGTGTTCCACATA
>VWZI01023716.1:1615261-1631293 GCA_013396835.1 Psilopogon haemacephalus | reverse complement strand
CTTCTGCCCTTGGCTTCTTCAGCTCTCTGGGGGATACCTAAAGCTCACCACAGGTTCTCATCTGGATGTGTCCAACATAGCTGCTTCTGCCCTTGGCTTCTTCAGCTCTCTGGGGGGCACCTGAAGCCCACCACAGGCTCCCCTGCTGTGGGACACCTCACAAGTTGGCACTCCCACAACACACACAGCTCTGCTGTACTCTGACATCTCCCAAGTTGGCACTTCCACACCACCTACAGCTCTGCAGCACTATGGGGAGTACCTAAAGCCCACCACAGGCTCTGATCTGGATGTGTCCAAAATAGCTGCTTCTGCCCCTGCCTTCTTCAGTTCTCTGGGGCTCACCTAGAGCCCACCACAGGCTTCCCTGCTGTGGGACATCTCACAAGTTAGCACTTCCACACCACCTACAGATCCTTCAGCACTCTGGGGGGCACCTAAAGCCCACCACAGGCTTCCCTGCTTTGGGACATCTCACAAGTTAGCACTTCCACACCACCTACAGCTCCTGCAGCACTCTGGGGATCTCTTCAGCCTGCTGTGGAACACCTCAGAGGCATCCACCACTCTTGGCCCAGGAGCACAGTGCCTGTGCAGAGGGACACAGGAGCCCTGCAGCCCCAGGGAGCTGCAGGCAGACTCCATCCACTCTGGACTAAAAATACTGTTAGTGACATGCAGCTCTTTCTTGAGAGGCACAAGAAATGTTCCTTCCCCATTTTTAGAACCATCCATGAACAGAATCATTGTCTGAGGACAGCAACTCTTTTGAGATGTGTCCAGTGGCAAAAAAGGCTTTCCCTAAGCCTTGGGACATTCAGACCCAACTTCACAAGCTCTACACAAAGCCAGATGGAGCTCTCTGTTCTCAGCCATCTTCAGCACCCTGAATCCAGGCCAACAATTCTCTCCTCAGGCAGGAGAAGTGACCTTGGAAAGAAAGCACTGGAAAAAGAAGAGAAGTTCTGGATCTTCTGGATTAAACAGTGCATTGACTGAGGAGATGCTGCAAAGCTGCTGAGGGGCCTGGAGCAGGTCTGTGAGGAGCAAAGGCTGAGAGCTCTAGGGCTGAGAGTCTGCACAAGAGCAGTCCCAGAGGGGATTTGACATCCCAAAGGGTATCTAGATGTGGGCAGATTCAGACTGGATGTGAGGAGGAAGTTCTTCAGCATGAAGGTGGTGAGAGTCTGGAAGGAGCTGCCCAGGGAGGTGGTGAAAGCCTCATCCCTGGAGGTGTTTAAGGTCAGGCTGGATGAGGCTGTGGACAGCCTGATCTAGAGTGAGGTGTCCCTGGGCACAGCAGGGGGGTTGGAACTGGCTGACCCTTGTAGTCCCTTCCAATCCTGACTGATTCTATGATTCTGTGACTCTATGATTCTAAGATTCTGTGACTGTGATTCAATGCTCAGCAAGAGCTAAAGGACCTGCTGGGGGCAAGAGGCTGGGGCGAGACTCTGCTCAGTGGTGCTGAGAAAACTGCAGAGGAGGTCATCTGCAGCTTTGTGTTCTCAGCCACCTTCAGCACTGTGACTCCAACCCAACAATTCTCCCCTCAGCCAGGAGTGTCCTGCAGCAGACTCTCCAGAACTTGGACAGATATTTCCCACCCCACTGCTTCCCCCACAGCTCGGGCCAGCTCTGGGAGCTGCCAGAAGAGTGAGTGCTGCCCTTCTGGAAGCATCCTCCCAGCTGCTTTTCTCTTTGGATTGGGTGCCTGAAGGTGATGGGCAGCAGCAGGCCTGGTGCACAGCCTCCTGCTATCTGCACATGATTGGGATTCGCAGGTTATCAGTGGGGCAGCAACTCCAGCTCTGACCTCATTAACTAATGTGGCCACATCAGCACCTCTGGGCTGCCTCTGCCACTCATCGGGTGTCATCCAGCAGCCTGCTGACACCTCCTGGGGAATGCCTGCTCTATCTTATCTGCTGCAGGGCTGGGAGACACAGAGCACGTCTAGGAATGCAGCCAGGAGACAAGTTCAGCAGCAGCAGCTGCTGGGGGATGAGCTCTCAGACAAGCACCAGGGGGGCACATGAATGAGCTTTGCTTTGCCACTGCCGGCAGTGATGCAGCAATGCAGCTATGCAGCTGTCCCTGCTGGCCATGCAGAGGCAGTGCTGCAGTGGCAGAGCAAAGCTGCAGCAGCAGTTGGCCCTGCTGGCCCTGCAGAGGCAGTGCTGCAGTGGCAGAGCAAAGCTGCAGCAGCAGTTGGCCCTGCTGGCCCTGCAGAGGCAGTGCTGCAGTGGCAGAGCAAAGCCCTCTTCTCCACACCCTTCACCAGCTTCAACACCTCTCAACCAGACTCAGCTGCTCAAGGCTTCATCCAGCCTGACCTTCAACACCCCCAGGCAGGAGGCAGCCACAGCCTCTCTGGGCAGCCTCTTCCACACCCTCACCACTCTCATACCAAAGAACTCCTTCCAGTCTCACCTTGCTCTCCCTCAGCTTCAAACCATGATTTGACATCAACCCTGAGCATGGTTATGTCCCAAATGGCAACTGCAGAAGCATCAGGAGCCTGCTGAGCTCCTCTGCATCGAGAGAGACCCTGCCAGGAGCCCTCCCAGGCTGCGGATGGCTTTGTCCTGTCGCTTCCTTTGCCACTCAGTGCCCTCCCCTCCCACATTCCAGTTTGCCTTCAGGGGAGCCCTTTTCAGCAGCCGAGGATATTCCTTTGTCTGCTCATTTTGCTCTCCCAAAGCCCATCCAGGAGCTGATGTCCCCCGTGAATGATGACGTTTAGTTAATAATTTAGCAGCCTGCTGAATTTCCTGACTCCAGAGATGATCAATGGGGAAGCTGTTGGGTTATTGAGCTTGCTGTCAGCTTTCTTTCCTCAAGACATGGAAAGAGAGTGCCAAGGACACCTGCTGTGCAGAGCACACTGCTGGAAAAGTTCGCCTGGATCAATGCAGGTCTGCCCAAAAAAATAATTATTCCCTCGGGGGAATGTTCAAGGCAGTGTCTGAAAGAGCAACCTCTTGACAGCTGAAGCTGGGGAAGTTCAAAGCCTTTTTTGCCTGTTCTCGGTGTTTTCTTAGCAACTTAAAGAGGAGGCAAACAAATGTCTGTGCTCCAGGAGCCCCCTTTTAATTTTCCTGGTGTCTGTGCAAAGAAAAAAGAGAGGTGAGAGGTGGAATGTGGAAATAAAGTCAGCAAATGTGCTGCTGGTGGAGGCAGAGAGCTCCACCACCTCTCCACTGCCAAATCCCAGGCAGTTTGTCTGCTGCTTGCAAGCACCCAACTCTGCAGCAAGATGTCCCAATGCATCCACAGCTCTCAGCAGTGGGTTGTGGAAATCAAGTCAGCAAACATGATGCTGATGGAGGAAAAGAGCTCCACAACCTCTCCTCCTCTCTTCCAAACAAATCCCTGGCAGTTTGTCTGCTGCATCTGCTCACAAGCACCCAACTCTGCAGCAAGATGTCCCAATGCATCCACAGCTCTCAGCAGTGGGATGTGGAAATCAAGTCAGCAAACGTGCTGCTGGTGGAGGAAAAGAGCTCCACAACCTCTCCACCTCTCCAAAAATCCCAAGCAGTTTGTCCGCTGCATCTGCCTGCAAGCACTCAACTCTGCAGCAAGATGTCCCAATGCATCCACAGCTCCCAGCAGCAAAGCAAGCAACATGGACCTCAGCGCCAGCCCAATGCAGGAGGAGATGTTCCAGGAGGAACAAAGGTGAAGAGAGGTGAAGGGTCCTACAGGCAGGCTGGGGAGGGGCTGCTCAGAAGGGCCTGTGGGGATAGGACAAGGGGCAGTGGTTTGAAACTGGAGCAGGATGGACATCAGGAGGGAGTTGTGCACAGTGAGGGTGGAGCAGGGCTATGATTGAGGCCCCATCCCTGCAGACACTCAAGCTCAGCCTTGCTGCGGCCCTGGGCAGCCTGCTGTATCTGGAGGGGTCCCTGCTGGCTGCAGGGGGCTCGGCCGAGATGCCCTTGGAGGGTCCCTTCCAGCCCGACGCAGTCTGTGCCTCTGCAGCTGCGAAGTGCAGTGAGTGCCTCGCACCGGCGACAACAAACTGTTGGATTTCAAAGCCTCACCTGAAGGTCAGGCACAGGTTTCCCTGCCACCAAAAGTCAAATCTCAGCAGGAGGCTGTTTGCGAATCCTCCCTGCCGAAGGGAACGACCTTGCCGGGCGGTGCTGCTGGAGGCAGCAGCAGCCACCAAAAGCCCCAGGGGCAGCGACAGCAGAGCAAATGGACCCTGAAGGTGGCCTGGGGATTGTTTTCTCTGCTGTATTCAGAGCTGCAGCTGGAATGCTGAGAAAGCTTCTCGTGTTTGCCTGAGATGGGATCTGACTTTCTCTGAGCCTTTCAAGTCCCCCTGCAGCTCGCAGGTGTGCCGTGGTTCCTTTTCTCCCTCCTTTGCCCCCAAGATTGATTACAGGCTGAGCAGGTTTCCTCAGCGCTGCTCCCATCTCTAATTATTAGCACTGCCAACTCTCCCCACACAATGCCCACTGTCAGATAACCCAAATCTGCTCCTGTCTGCTCTGAAACTGATACCAGCTCCATAGTGACAGTCCCTGACCCCGGGACCCCAGGCTTTGTTCACTGCTACATCTTTACTCCGCTGAGAATGGAGTCCAGCCACAGCTAACCCCCACCAATATTCATTAAATCACTGAGCCTGTTATCACTTCACTGAATCCACAGCACGCTGAGCAGCCTCAGAAACATTCCCATTGTTAAGCTCTGCAATCTTTAATTCACCTTACACACCACCCATCTTCATTCCATCTTACTCATACTCATCTTCATCTCGCCTTACCCACACTCATCTAATTCCACCTTACCCACATCCATCTTCATTTCACCTTACCCACACTCATCTTCATTTCACCTTACCCACACTCATCTTCATCTTGCCTTACCCACACCCATCTATAATTCCACCTTACCCACACCCATCTTCATCTCACCTTACACCCATCTGATTCCACCTTACCTGCTCACAGGATGTGAGGGGTTGGAAAGGACCCAAAGAGATCATTGAGTCCAACCCCTCTGCCAGAGCAGGACCAGACAATCTAGCTCAGGGCACACAGGAACACATCCAGACAGGCCTGCAAAGGCTCCAGAGAAGGAGACTCCACAACCTCTCTGGGCAGCCTGTGCCAGTACTCTGGGACCCTTCCAGTCAAGAAGCTGCCCCTTGTGTTGAGCTGCAACCTCCTGTGCTGCAGCTTCCACCCACTGCTCCTTGTCTGAGCAGCCACTCCTTGCTGAGAGCCCTGGGGCTGAGAGCCTGCAGAAGAGCAGCCCCAGAGGGGACTTCAGCAATGCTCAGAAGGAGCTGAAGCATCTGTGGGGAGCAAAAGGCTGGGGCCAGAATCTTGCTAGTGGTGCCCAGTGGCAAGGCAAGGGGCACAAACAGGAACCCAGGAGGTTCCCTCTGAGCAGGAGGAGAAAATTGTTTGCTGTGAGGCTCCTGACTCCTTCACCTACCAACAACATCAGACTGGAGTGAGGTTGTTTTCTGTCTCCAGACACCGGAGCAGCTGAGAGGTCAGTCAGTGGCACAGGCACCCACGAGGTTGTCTCCTTCCTTCCTCCCTCAACTCCTTCTCACAACTTCTTTTCAGGACAGTTATTAAAGGCATGTGGATTGCTTTGTGTAATCGACTGCTGCTGCTGGCACCAGCACTGCAGACTAATTGAAATGTATGAGAAACAATTAGCAGTAATTGGAATCAATTAATTGATGATTTGCTGGGGAATGGCTGCTGGATGCAGGCAAATTCTAATTACATTTACACAGGCTGGGAGAAAACTGAAACCATTTCGTGGGCTAGGAAGTGCTGCTGGGGTCTCCTTAGAGCAGCTCCTGGTTAAGTGCAAGTTTGCAGCCAAAGGAGGGGATGGGAGGGATGGAAAGGGATAGAAAGGATGGAAGGGGAATTAAAAAGGATAGAAAGTATGGAAGGGATGGAAAGGAATAGAAAGTATGGAAGGGATGGAAAGGGATAGAAAGTATGGAAGGGATGAAGGGGATGGAAAATATGGAAAGGGATGGGGAGGATGGAAAGTATGGAAGGGATGGAGGACATGGAAATGACTGAAGGGCTGGAGGGGATGGGAAGAAGAACAAGCTGTGCCAGCATCATTTCTCCTTAGCCCCCAAGCAGTGATGAGCAGCCCTAACCCCCTCCTGGGGACTTGTCCCATGGTGGCAGGCACCCTCAGAGTGAGTTTGGATGGGACCCTCACCCAGCACTGCATCCTCTGCTGCACTACAGCCCTCCAGGGCCCAGAGCTCCTGCTCAGCCTTGCCCAGGGCAGGATGGTTTGAATCTTGGCTGACATTCCACAGGGCTAACAGCCCAGCAGCCTGATGGCCCTGCCCATGGGGTGCGAACCAGATGATCTTTGTGTGCTCCTCCAGCCCAAACCAGTCTCTGAGTCTTCTGGAGCAATTCCTGCCAGCACCAGCGGATTTGTCTCCCTTCAGGCTGTGAAGCTTAGTGGGCAGGAGCTGTCCCAGAGCATCCCTGAGCCTCCTGCAGCAGGGCAGGCAGCAGCAGCGAGGCAGAGGTGAGCACAGCTCCTCCTGCCCAGCGCTAAGCTCTGTTCCTGCTGTGTTTGTAACCACACGCAGCAAACCGAGGCGGGCCAGGGGCTGCCTTTCTGCCTCCTGCCGGGGCAGAGCCACCCTGGCAGTGTTGAGTTGAGTGTCTCCTCCTTATCAGATGAGAGCAAGGCTGGAGTTTCACCAGCCTGACTCCTGCCCTTCTCCCTGCATTCATTCCTGCTTCCTGCCCTCTGAAAGTCAAGCTGCCATTCACAAAAGACAGCTCTTATCTCCTTACCTCCTGACCCTCCACCGGCCTGCAGAGACAGGATCTGATTTCTGCTGGGCACCTAACAGGTGACAAAGTCCTGTGGCTCTCTGCCTCTCCACAGTAAAAGAAACCACCAGCTCCTGGGTGGGGGCTTTCAAGAAGAAGAGGAGCACCCACTTCTGGTCTGCTGTTGTGGCATGGCAGACAGCAAACCTCCACCTGCAAAACCCCCTGGGAACAAACCTACCCCTTCCAAACAGCTCACAGGAAAGGAGGGGACATTCCACCAGATCAGCCAGACAGGGAGGACAGCTGAGTCACATCAGTCAGATCAGGAGGAGGTTTGAATTAGATCAGTCAAACCAGGAGGATGTTTGGATCAATCAGATCCGTTAGATCAGGAGGATGTTTGAATCAGATCAGGCAGATGATTGAATCGCATCAGATGGATCAGGAAGATGTCTGAATCAGGTCAATCAAATCAGGAGGATGTTTGAATCAGGTCAGGAGGAGATTTCAATCAGATTAGTCAGATCAGGAGGATGTTTGAATCAGATCAATCAAATCAGGAGGATGTTTGGATCAATCAGCTCAGTCAGATCAGGAGGATGTTCAAATCACATCAGATGGATCAGGAAGATGTCTGAATCAGGTCAATCAAATCAGGAGGATGTTTGAATCAGATCAGTCAGAACAAGAGAACATCTGAATCATATCAAACAGAGTGCCAGGGAAGTGACCCCAAGGATCATCTGCTCCAACTTTTCTAGGTGATGGTGGACTTGAAATGAGCTGCCCCAGCTCCATCCTGTCAAGCTGGGGTTTAAAACTGGCCAGCCTGGGGAAATTTGCAGTAAATTCAGAGTCACCTCCAACCATGAGAATCTTAGCAAGTGAAAGGTTGGTTTCAGTGTTTGGTTTCTCAGTGCCCAAGATTCCAAGTGAGTGGCAGGCAGTTGCTTCACTGCAGACACAGCAGCCCTTATCAGAGCTGACTTTGAGCCTCAGCCTGGCTTTGAAGGAGGTTTATCAAGTCTCACAGCCACACCACTTGAGCTGAGAAGCTTTGGTGGGGAAAGGACATGAGACAATTAAGGTCACTACCAGATGAGTGCCCATGAGCGTTTCAAGTGGCAGAACTGGATGTGTTATGTTAATGATCTGGGAGAAAAAAAAACCCAAACCTGCCCTTCTGAGACAACTTTTCAGCCTCTACCCTTCAAAACTAACCATCAGCCTCCAGGAGCCTCAGGACCTTCCACTAGAACCTGAGGAGAAAACTACTTCCCTCTGAGGGTGCTGGAGCAGGCTGCTCAGAGAGGCTGTGGAGATGATAAAAGCCCACCTGGATGTGTGGGTTCTGCTCTGGCAGGGAGAGGCTGGAATCAGTGATCTTATAGAAGCCTTCCAGTACCTGAAAAGGGTCTACAGGAAGGCTGGGGAGGGACTACTGACAAAGATTTGTAACGACAGGATGAGGAAGAATGGGTTTGACCTGGCAGAGGGGAGGTTGAAACTGGAGGTTAGGAGGAAGTTCTTTGCAGTAAGAGTGGTGAGACACTGGCACAGGTTGCCCAGGGAGGTTGTGGAGCACAGAAGCAGAGAATGTGATCTTTGATCTGTGATCCACAACCTCCCTGGAGGTGTTCAAGGCCAGGTTGGATGATGCCTTGAGCAACCTGTTCTAGTGGGAGGTGTCCCTGCCTATGGCACAGGGGGGTTGGAAGTGGCTGAGCTTTGAGGTCCCTTCCAACCTAAAGCATTCTCTGATTCCATGATTCTATGATTCAATGAGTCTGTGATTCTATGATTCTTTAATTCTATCAGTCTATGATTCTATGATTCAATGAGTCTGTGATTCTATGATTCTTTAATTCTATCAGTCTATGATTCTATGATTCCATTATTCTATGAGTCTTTGATTCTATCTCCAGAGGTCCTTTCCAGCCCCTACCATTGTGTGATTCCCTAGAGAGCTTCCAGCCCCACCTGGCCACTGTGCTCCTTGGGCAGCCTGCTTTGGACTGGATGATCTCCAGAGGGCCTTTCCAAGCCTCTCTGGGATGGGATTTGGGTGTTCTGTGCCAGCAGACCTTGCACCTGAGGAAAGCCACACAGGACCCCACGGCTCTGGGTTCAAAAAAGAATTCGGTGGTACCTCCTGTAAACCTGCCCCAGGCCTCCAGGGCCAGATAAAAGTGACATGAAAGCATTTCTGTGGGCTGCATTCAGAGCCTGCCTGTGTGCCCTGGCAGGGCAGTGAGAGCTGACAGTGCACAGTGGCCACCAAATTGCTCAGCAAACTATGTCATGTACAAGATAGCACCAAGAGCCTGCAGCTAACAAAGTGTCTGTGCTCCCTTTGAACTCCTGAGCAGCTTCCTGTGGTTTCTCCTCTTTTATTCTGGTAACTGCTCCAGACCCCCAAGCAAGTGGTGCAAAAAAAAAAAGATCAAGACAGGGTGGCAAGGAGCAGCAGACACTTGGTCTGAGGGGCAAGGCTGATGCACAGGCATGGGTTTTTTTCCTTTATTTTCTGTTCAGCTTGGAAGGGACCTCAAAGCTCAGCCAGTTCCAACCCCCCTGCCATGCCCAGGGACACCCTACCCTAGAGCAGCCTGACCACAGCCTCTGCCAGCCTGGCCAAAAACCCCTCCAGGGATCTGGCCCCAAACCCCCCTGGGCAACCCATTCCAGCCTCTCACCACTCTCATGCTCAACAACTTCCTCCTCACCTCCAGTCTGGATCTCCTCACCTCCAGCTTTGCTCCATTCCCCCTATTCCTATCACTACCTGAGAGCCTAAATAGTCCCTCCCCAGCTGTCTCATAGGCCCCTTCAGATCCTGCAGCAATGTGTACACAACAGAGAACAGAAGAGAGATCTGCTTAAAATCACAGGGCAAAGAGTGAGGAACACAACACCACAGAGAGATCATCCAGCTCCAACCCCTTGCTATGGGCAGGGACACTTCCCACCAGCCCAGGTTGCTCATGGCCTCATCCAGCCTGGCCTTGGACACCTCCAGGGAGGTTGTGGAGCACAGAAGCAGATCAGATTCTGTGCTTCTGTGCTCCACAACCTCCCTGGGCAACCTGTCCCAGTGTCTCCCCACCCTCACTGCCAAGAATTTCCTCCTCCTCTCCAGTCTCCTCCTGAAGCTCCAATCCCCTGCCCCTCATCCTATCACTCCCAACCCTTATCCAAAGTCCCTCCCCAGCTTTCTTGCAGCCCTTTGGCATCCACTGCCCCACGCTTCAGGTTGTCTCTGCTGCCCACACACACACCTGGACAGGACCAACTGCCTCCCTTCAACCTCCACTTTTCCCAGCATTGACAAACCTTCCCTGGGATGATATTTGGTGTCCCCTTCTCCAGCCCAGCCCCTGCAGGAGCAGCAGTGTGAGGCAATCGAGCTGTGCATTCAATCTGCCCTGATAAGAGGTTATCTGCACAGCAGCCTGCAGCTCGGCCTCCCATCAGGAGAGATGCTTGGCAGCTGACTGAAAGCTGATTCCTGTCACAAGCTATTTTCTCTCTGAGACAGAGGAGACATTGTGCCCCTTGGTGCTCGAGTGTGGCCTTGGCTATTGCCAAAGGACCACCTTATTTCCCTTCCCCCCCCCTTTTTTTTTCTTTTCCCCTTTTCCTGAGACAAAACAGAATCCTCCTGCTGTCAGCTCTGGCTGGAGCTGCTGAAAGGAGATGTATGAGCCCAGCAATGCTGCTGAGGAGATAACTGTCAAGCAGCATGAAAACTGCTGCCTGTCTGCAGGCCTGAGGAGCACACCACAGAGCTTACAACTCAATGCTCAACAGCTTCTGGCATCTGTGAGGTCTCCTTTCTTTGCTTTTTAATACCCTGGTGAAAGGAAATGCTGGGATGCAAAAGCTGCTGCTAGTGCTGCTGCTCACCAAGGGCACCCAGGAGCTGCCCAGCCCAGCTGGGTGGTTCCTGCAGACTCACAGATACAGAAGTATGCATCGGGTTGGAAGGGACCCTCAAAGCTCATCTTGTCCAACCCACCCCCACAGCAGGCAGCAGGGACACCTCCAACTAGGGCAGGCTGCACAGGGACACAGCAAGGCTGATCTTGAATGAGGCAAGGATGGGACCTCAAACACAGCCCTGCAGGGATTCCTTCTCCCTCAGCATTGAGCTGTGCCTGCAGGGATTCCTTCTCCCTCAGCATTGAGCTGTACCTGCAGGGATTCCTTCTCCCTCAGCCCTGAGCTGTACCTGCAGGGATTCCTTCTCCTTCAGCATTGAGCTGTACCTGCAGGGATTCCTTCTCCCTCAGTCCTGAGCTGTACCTGCAGGGATTCCTTCTCCCTCAGTCCTGAGCTGTACCTGCAGGGATTCCTTCTCCCTCAGTCCTGAGCTGTACCTGCAGGGATTCCTTCTCCCTCAGTCCTGAGCTGTACCTGCAGGGATTCCTTCTCCCTCAGTCCTGAGCTGTACCTGCAGGGATTCCTTCTCCCTCAGTCCTGAGCTGTACCTGCAGGGATTCCTTCTCCCTCAGTCCTGAGCTGTACCTGCAGGGATTCCTTCTCCCTCAGTCCTGAGCTGTACCTGCAGGGATTCCTTCTCCCTCAGTCCTGAGCTGTACCTGCAGGGATTCCTTCTCCCTCAGTCCTGAGCTGTACCTGCAGGGATTCCTTCTCCCTCAGTCCTGAGCTGTACCTGCAGGGATTCCTTCTCCCTCAGTCCTGAGCTGTACCTGCAGGGATTCCTTCTCCCTCAGTCCTGAGCTGTACCTGCAGGGATTCCTTCTCCCTCAGTCCTGAGCTGTACCTGCAGGGATTCCTTCTCCCTCAGTCCTGAGCTGTACCTGCAGGGATTCCTTCTCCCTCAGTCCTGAGCTGTACCTGCAGGGATTCCTTCTCCCTCAGCACTGAGCTGTGCCTGCAGGGATTCCTTCTCCCTCAGTCCTGAGCTGTGCCTGCAGGGATTCCTTCTCCCTCAGCATTGAGCTGTACCTGCAGGGATTCCTTCTCCCTCAGCACTGAGCTGTGCCTGCAGGGATTCCTTCTCCCTCAGTCCTGAGCTGTGCCTGCAGGGATTCCTTCTCCCTCAGCCCTGAGCTGTGCCTGCAGGCACCCACCCCGCCAAGACACCAATAAGCACCCCAGAGAGCAGCCCAGCTGTGGGAGGAGCTGCAGCCCACTGCATCCCCTCAGCAATGATGAAGAGAGGCTGAGGGAGCTGGGGGTGTGGAGTCTGAAGAAGAGGAGGCTCAGAGCAGACCTCATTGCTGTCTACAACTACCTAAAGGGAGGTTGTAGCCAGGTGGGGTTGGGCTCTGCTCCCAGGCAACCAGCAACAGAATGAGGGGACACAGCCTCAAGCTGTGCCAGGGCAGGTTCAGGCTGGATGTTAGGAGGAAGTTCTGCATGGAAAGAGTGACTGGCATTGGAATGGGCTGCACGGGGAGGTGATGGAGTCCCCATCCTTGAAGGTGTTCAAGCAAAGCCTGGATGGGGCACTTAGTGCCATGGTCTGGTTAGTCGGATAGGGCTGGGTGCTAGGTTGGGCTGGATGAGCTTGGAAGTCTCTTTCAACTTGGCTGATTCTATGATTCCATAATTCCATCGTTCTGTGATTCTATGAAAGGAACCAACCACAAATCCCTGCTGAATTACAACCTCTCTTCAGATGCCAGGCTGAAGGCAAACCCAAATGAGCAACCCAAACAGCTCCAGGAGGCAGCTCCCTTTTATTATTTCTTCTTTTTAACCTTAAAATGCAAACAGAGAGGCCATAAATTGTACAACAACCAGAAGAATCCACTCTGGAACAGAGGGCATCTCTGCCAGCCCGGGCTTGAGGGGGAGGGGGGTTAGGCTTGGATCAGGAATATTACTGAGGAGAGGAGAAACCTGAAATGTGTGAATTAACGACCGGGAGCTGCGTGGCCAGGCAGGGAGGCTGCTGTGCAGCCAGAGCCTTGTGCTGGGGATGGGGAGAGTTATCTAAACCACGAGGATGACTATAAAATATCTTAACAGCTTCTGCTGCTTAGCTGGAAGCAGAGCTCCCCAGTATCTAATGTGAACCAAGTGGGGCAGGCTGTGAAAGGCAGCTCTATACTGGGCGGCTGCGAGCTTTGGGGTCGCCTCAGAAGCTCTCAATTGTTTTTAAATTCTGTTTTTACAAGGAGCGTGAGATTTATAGGCTCTTGAGGGGAAGAAAATGATGTAACTTGAGTAAATCAACAGGCCATTTATTCCTGGCCCTGTTTCCTCTCTGTCACTGAGCTCTGGAACTAGCCCCCAAGCGCTCCCTCTTCAAAAACCAGAGGCAGTTCAGGCTGCAGACATCTTGCAGGGACAGTTAAAGGCACAGATCCTTTTTCCTGCACTGCCTGGGCTGGAGGGGACACACACACACACACACACACTCACACAGAGCCTCTCCAGGAGCAGCCATGGTATGAGAACAGCCCAACAGGGTCTGGGCATCTCCCCCTCCCAGCCAGCCAGCAGGAGGTTCCAGCTCCCCATTGCACTTTCAAGCTGAAGCTCTGCCCAAGCAGGGTTGCCTCATCTGGGGCTGGGGACAAAGTCTCAGAGGTCTGCATCTGCCACAGGGCTCAACCTCAGCGTTTGGGGGGGTTTAATTTCTTTTGTTTGATGCCATTTGGAGTTGTCTGTCTGAGAAGGCAGCCCACAGCAAGAGTACTGCAATCAGGGCACAGAGAGATGGGGAAGGTCTGGAGAGGGGAGGTGGATTTCTTCCCCCTCCCACTCTGTTTTCCATCTCTCCCAATTTGGCTCCCCAATGGTCGTGGATTAGTTCATCAGGGACAATTCCCAAACTGCTCCCAACCTTCCAGCTTAGCTGAAGGGCTGCTCATGGGAGTGATGCCTGCTGCACAGCAGCAGGGCAGGCACAGGCTGTTTCCCAAACACCTCACTATGCATCAAGTTTCTTTTCACCTGGGGACTCAGTGAATCTCAGAATCCCAGAGTGCCAGGGTTGGGAGTGACCTCTGGAGATCATCCAGGCCAGCTCCCAGCCCAGACAGGGTCACCTAGAGAAGGCCAAAACTCAGGTGGGCTTGGAATGGCTCCAGGTGGAGACTCCAGCACCTCTCTGGGCATCCTGCACCAGTGCTCTGTCACCCTTCAATTAAGGAAGTTCCTCCTCACCTTCAGATGGATCTCCTGATGGCCTTGAACCAGGGAGAGCAGCTCAGCAGAGGCATTCAGCAGCAGGCCATGGTGGGACAGCTGAGTTCATGCTCCTGTGAGCTGTCCCCCCCGCTCCCTGCCAGGACAGGCTCCCTTCCAAGCACCCATGGCACCATGCCCCGAGGTGATTCCCATCCCAGAGCCTCCTCTGACCTCCTCAGGATGCTTCTCAGCTGAAAACATCACTTGAAGGTGAGTGCAAAGCGAGAGGTGTGGGCAGGAGGCAGGTCCCCGAGGCAGTGCACTGCTGAGCTGCTGCTCCTTAGCTCCCTGCAGGGAGTCTGAGCCTGCTCCCTGCAACAAAGCCCCCGGGGGAGGCTGCTGGGTAAGGACTTGTTCCACAGCACACAACCCCACCAGCTGCACAGCCTGCTCCAAGCCCACGGGCTCCAGAGCAGAGAACACTGCAGATTCCAAGCCTGCTCACCATCCCCTAACCTGCTCCTTTTCATCATGACCAGAGAAAAGACACATCCAGAAGCACCACTTGAGGGCTACAGAGCACAAAGAGACCTCCTCTCCCCCAGCTCCACTCATCCAGAGCTCTGCCTACACTCACCAGAGCAAAAACAAAAAAAATAACCCTTTCAGCTTCCAGCTGGCTGTGGCAAGCAGGGCAAGTTCACCTCTCAGGCCAGGCAGCCAGGCTGACCTCTCACCTCTGACAGGCATCTTTAGCCAGGCTCCATCTTCATTATTTATCTTGGGAAGGTCAGCAAGAAAATGCCTCTCTCAGGACCCCTGCTGCTGCAGCCTGCCTCACCGCCTCAAATGCAAGTTCTGTGGGGAGGGGAATCCAACCAGGCCACTTAAGAGCTTCCCTAAAAGGGCTTGGAAAATGTCCTTGATCCCTGAAGGCTATGGAAAGCTCTGTGTAGATGTGGTCTTGAGAGACATGGTTTAGTGGCAACCTGGGTTACTGCTTGGACTTGATGATCTTCAAGGTCTTTTCCAACCAGGATGAATCAAGGCTTCGAGGAGACCTTGGAGTGGCCTTTCAGGATCTGAAAGGAGCCCACAGGAAGGCTGGGGAGGGACTATTGACAAGGGCTTGGAATGACAGGATGAGGAGGAATGGGCTTGAACTGGCAGAGGGGAGATTGAAACTGGAGGTTAGGAGGAAGTTCTCTGCAGTGAGGGTGGTGAGACACTGGCACAGGTTGCCCAGGGAGGTTGTGGAGCACAGAAGCACAGAATGGGATCTTTGATCTTAAATCATATTCTGTGCTTCTGTACTCCACAACCTCCCTGGAGGTTGGATGAGTCCTTGAGTGACCTGTTCCAGTGGGAGGTGTCTCTGCCTATGGCACAGGGGGGTTGGAACTGGCTGAGCTTCGAGGTCACTTCCAACCTAAACCATTCTGTGAACTCTGTGATTCTACAACCTATTGAGAGCCTGATGCATGCAGGAGGAAATGCTGGCATGGAAAAAACTGCTTTCAGCTCCCAGTTGTCATCCTCAAACCTGGCAAGTGAGAAACCTCTCCCTTAAAACCATAACAGACTCTGCAGAGGATCTCTGCTCACAAGAAGAAAAAGAAGATTTGACATCATTTTGAACTCCATCAATCTTAGAATCCTAGAGACATCATTTTGAACTCCATCAATCCTAGAGACATCATTTTGACCTCCATCAATCCTAGAGACATCATTTTGAACTCCATCAATCCTAGAATCCTAGAGACATCATTTTGAACTTCATCAATACTAGAATCCTAGAATGGGTTACATTGGAAGGGACCTCAAAGCTCATCCAGCTCCAACCCCCCACCACAGGCAGGGGCACCTCCCACTAGAACAGGATGCTCAAGGCCTTTGCTGTGGCTTTTTTGTTTTGCCTACAAGTTTAGCAAAGACCTCGGAGAGAATAAAAGGTGAAGCTTCCAAGGCCAAGCCAGGTAGGAGGAATTCTTCAGCTGAGAGAGTTGGGAGCCAAGTTTTAAATGAAGTTACTCAAAGGGCAGTGCTTGCTCTTCCCTGCACCAGTATTCCACAGCATAATTTAAGACAAGCCACACACACAATAAAAAGAAAAGAGGGGAAAAGG
>VWZI01023716.1:1588845-1607852 GCA_013396835.1 Psilopogon haemacephalus | reverse complement strand
GAATAGAATAGAATAAGCCAGGTTGGAAGAGACCTCCAAGCTCACCCAGTCCAACCTATCACCCAGCCCTATCCGATGGCACTAAGTGCCCCATCCAGGCTTTGCTTGAACACCTGCAGGGATGGGGACTCCACCACCTCCCTGGGCAGCCCATGCCAAAGGCAAATCCTTCTCTCTGTCCTCTGATCTCTCAGCCTTGCCTCTCCCAGCCCATCTGTGCACTAGAAAGTGACCCTCCCTTGGGGCAGGTCTCTGTGGGTGCACAGGCAGCGTGCAAGAGAGGTTCTGGGGCAGGGAGGGATGGGGCACAGAGCTCTTCCCTTAGTGAGCTGAAGCTCATCCCCTCTACAGACAGCCCTTTCAGGTGTCCCACTCCCCCCTCAAAAAAGGCTTCAAGACACATTTAAGACCCTGACTCAGGTGACTGCACTAATTTACTATGAATTTACACCAGGATGTGGCCCAGGAGCACTGCAGACTCCCTTCTCCTTCTCCTTTCACTTCGAGTCTCAGCCTCCAGACCTGGCAAATCTGATTTTTTTGGTTTGTTTTTTTTTTTTTTTTCTCCTTTTTTCCAGGAGAAAAAGTCAGGTGATAAAAGAGATCAGCCCAGGCCATCTCTAGAAACGCAGAGCAGGGGGTGGGGGAGGTTTTGTATTTTAACAGAATCAACAATAATGCTTCTCTGGAGCTGGGAAGGGTATCTAGGAACAGTGGAATGATTGTTGGGAGGAGTGAATCTGGTTTTCATTAGAGGGAAGTGATGGGTCCAATTTCTGCTGGGGACTGTTTGCTTGCATCTCTTGTTTGTGTTGGGGGTTGGCAGTTAACCCTTGAAGGGGTGGGTAGCAGAGCCCTGCCAGCCCTGTCCCTGGCACCACACAGGTGGGCTAAGTGTGGGGCTGAGAGGGCTGTGCAGAACCAGGCTGCTCCAGGTGATGCTGGCAGAGCTGAGGGGACAGGGAAGCTTTTGTCTTGGGGCTCAAGCTGGAAGGAATTTAGAAATTGATTATAGAATCCTCAAACCAAGCAGGGTGGGGGTGTGGGAAGGCTCCTCTGGGGATCACTTCTCTTTGGAAAGGTGCACCTCGTGGCTCTGTGTCCTTCACATGCACACCTGGAGCAAAAGTGCTGCCAAGTCTGGAGCTGCAGTTGACTTTTTAGCCTGGAGAAGACTGAGAGGGGATTTAAGGGAGGTTGTAGCCAGGTGGGGTTGGGCTCTTCTCCCAGGCAACAAGCAGCAGAACAAGCCTCAAGCTGTGCCAGGGGAGGTATAGGCTGGATGTTAGGAGGAAGTTCTTCATGGGAAGAGTGATTGGCATTGGAATGGGCTGCCCATGGCCGGGGTGGAGTCCCCATCCCTGGAGGTGTTGACACAAAGCCTGGATGGGGCACTGAGTGCCACTGAACAGGGCTGGGTGCTAGGTTGGACTGGGTGAGCTTGGAGATCTCTTCCAACCTGGCTGATTCTGTTGTTCTATGACATTTATAAATCTCTGAGGGCTGGGGGTGAGGAGAGGGGGGACAGGCTCTGCTCACTGCTCCCTGGGATAGGCCAAGGAGCAATGAATGGAAGCTGCAGCACAGGAGGTTGCAGCTCAACACAAGAGGCAACTTCTTGCCTGTGTGGGTCCCAGAGCACTGGCACAGGCTGCCCAGAGAGGTTGTGGAGCCTCCTTCTCTGGAGCCTTTCCAGGCCTGTCTGGATGTGTTCCTATGTGACCTGAGCTAGACTGGATGGTCCAGGGGGTTGGACTGGATGAGCTCTTTGTGTCCCTTCCAACCCCTGACATCCTGTGAGCCTGTGAAATTATATTAACTTATCAACTGTTGCTATTATATCACTTCCCTCACCCTGCTGCCCACACTTCTCTTGCTGCAGCCCAGGCTCTGGTTGCTCTCTGGGCTGCCAGAGCACACTGACAGCTCATACTGAACTTCTCATCCACCAGCACCCCCAAGTCACTACGGTTGGAAAAGGAGCACCAGGATCATCCAGCCCAACCTTCATCCCAGCATCCTTCATCACTAGACCCTCTCAGGGCCGCTCTCAAGCCAGTCACTGCCCAGCCTGTACTGAGAAACCACTCACAGACTTGGTTTATCAATATCAATGATCCAGTTCAAGGACCACCTCCACCCTTCTTGAACAGATCTGTCCCACTGCTCTGCCCTGAGCCCTGCCTGTGACAAACAGAGGAGTTCTCCAAGCCCTCCAAGCTCACCATCACCACATCCTCAGAGCACAAATCTTCACAAATAAATAAGAGGGAAAAAAATTACCCTGCCAAGAGGCTTCATGGCTAGATGGATCCAGAGATACTGTTAGTCAGCCACTACACTAATACATGCAGAACATCAGGAAGGTTAAAAGAAGCTGTCAGCACCTCCTGCTAAAATTCTTTGCTGCTCTCCTGCTGCAGTCAGTTTGCATTTCACTGCTGCTTCAGGAGTTGTTATCGTGGCAGGAAAATCCTCTTCCTCCTTTTATTGAAGTCTCCCTCCCTGGAGGTGTTTGAGGGCAGGCTGGGACAGGACCTTGAGCAGCCTGGGCTAGTGGGAGGTGTCCCTGCCTATACAGCAGGGGGTTGGAACTGGATGGTCTTTAAGGTCCCTTCTAACCCAACCCATTCTAGGATTCTGTTTTAGATCTCCTTCCTTGTATTGCACAGTCTAGTACAGAGTGGCCACACAAGAGCACCCAAACTACTTAGAGCTGCACTGTAATATCTGAAGGGGACCTAGAGGAAGGCTGGGAAGGGATTGTTCAGAAGGGCTTATGGGCATAGGAGGAAGAGTAATGGTTTGGAACTGGAGCAGAGGAGAGTAAGGTTGGACACCAGGAGGAAGTTCTCCACAGTGACAGTGGTGAGACACTGGGACAGGCTGCCCAGGGCTGTGGTTGAGGCCTCATCCTTGCAGACATTCAAGCTCAGCCTTGCTGTGACCCTGTGCAGCCTGCTCTAGCTGGAAGTGTCCCTGCTGAGTGCAGGGAGCAGGACAAGAGGGTCCCTTCCAACCCAAGATGGGTCCTTGGAGGGTCTCTTCCAACCCAACCCAAACTGTGCCTGTGACAGCAGCATCACAAGAGGCTTTGCACAGAACCACAGAACGTTAGGGGCTGGAAGGGACCTCAAAAGCTCACTGAGTCCAACCCCTTGCCAGAGCAGGACCACCTAGGGCAGGTGACACAGGAACACAGCCCTGGTGTCCACGCTCTCAGCCCTCTCCCACCTGATGCTCACCACAACCACAGCAGCCAGGCCAGGGAGTATTTATGGCAGCACATCCAAAGCATCACTGCCCCTTCCCTGCCCTACCCTACCCCAACCCAGCTCAGACCCTTCAGAGCCACTCTGGATGCTTTTCTTTTTCTGTTCTGATAATTCCTTGAATTACTCCCAAGCCCTTTTGCTGTGCTCCATACGTTTATTATAAGCTGGGTGTCTTGAGCCAAAACCATTAATTGCATCTAGAGAGGAGGGGGGGGGGGCGGGAAAAGAACCCCAACCACATTGAGTAATGTATTCATTAAGTGCCTGATTGACACAGCCAGGGGCAGGGCTTTGAATTGAGGCTGGAGAGGAGGACAAGAGGGCTGGGAGGTTCCAGCTTTCAGCTCCAGCAATCTCACCTCTCTGTGGTTTATCTCTGCAAGTCGGATAATTTGTCCTCCTCGTGGCAAGGCAAAAGGAAAGAAAAAGGGAACTTGGCAGAGAGGGCAAGACAAAAGCAGACGTTTTGTAGCTGCTAAGTGCTAAAGGCTCCTGAAAGATAATTTTGGTGGTGGGTTTTTTTTTTTGTTGTTGTTGGGTTTTTTTTTTCTCTTTTCCTTTTTGGTTGCAAAAGGTTTCTAAACAGCCCCTGTCAGCCAAGTTGTATTTTGTGATTTCAAAGCGACCGTGGGAGTCTAATCCAGTTCAAACCCTTTGTAAATGTTAATGGAAATGTTCATACACAAAGGCCAGGGAAATGTTGAGCTGCTGCTAGGGACTGGGGAAATCTAAATCTCATTTGCACTCCCAATCAGTGCCACGAGCAGAGCACTGCCTGGTGTGTCTCTGCTTGCTCCTGCGCTCCCAGCTGGGCTTACCTATTCTATAGCAAACTGCAGCTCTGCACACAGCTACCACTTCCCCGTGCAGGTCCAAGCACAGCTTTAATTAACAGCAAAGAAGGATTTTCCCAAAGGACAAAGTGATGGGGATGGTACAGTGCTCAGAGTGGGTGCAAGAGGGGAGGAAATGCAGAGATGGTCCCATCGGAGCTGGAGGAGGCTTTGCCTGCCACACTTTAGGGGAGGTGACAAACAGGTGAGACCCCCCCAACCTCGAGTACTGCATCCTGCTCTGGTGTCTCCATCACCAGGAGGGCACAGAGCTGTGGGAATGAGGCCACAAAGATGATCCAAGGGCTGGAGCTCCTCTGCTGTGAGGACAGGATGAGGGAGCTGGAGAAGAAAAGGCTGCAGGGGACATTAGAGCTGCCTGCCAGGACCTGAAGGGATGCTACAGGAAGGCTGCAGAGGAACTTTTCCTGAGAGTGACTGCAGAAAGGACAAGGGGGAACAGTTTGAAGCTGAGGCAGAGCAGGGTGAGCCTAGATCTTAGGAAGAAATTATTCATTAGGAGGGTGGTGAGACTGCAACAGGCTGCCCAGGGGAGCTGTGGATGCCTCCTACCTGGGGTTGTTCAAGGCCAGGCTGGATGTGGCCTTGAGCAGCTAAGTCCCTGCCTGTGATGATCTCTGAGGTCCCTTCCAACCTGAGCCATTCTGTGTTTCCACAGTACAGCCACGCACTGCACTCCACAGGAGGAAGGAGAGAGATTGTGTCCAGGACAAAAAGGGACATGGTGCCCATGGCAGAACTGCCCTGGCACCCAGACACCCCCCCAGAGAGGGCACTGTGCTGCTCGGGGCTGTGCTGTGCCAGCAACACAAAGCAGCTGAGTAACGCCAGAGGGAATCCCAGGAAAGGAAAGGGAGTGCTCAATGCTCCAACAGAACCACATGCCCAGAAGCCTGGATGATGCACAATGAGGATGCTGACAGACAGACAGACAGACAGACAGGCAGGAAGCTGCTGAGGCCATTGTGCAGTTGGGGAACTGAGGCACGGAGCAGGACCACAGCCTGGTGGTGCTGGAAACCCAACTGGCTTTGACCTACAATGCTTTGCCTGAGCTGAGTCTTCAGCACTGTCAGGCCTCACTAATTATGGATAATCCCACAAAAAATGAGGTCCCTCAGGAACAAACAGAGGACCTCCTTCATCGCCCAGCTCTGGAGGCTGAGCAGCCTGCCCCAGCAGCCCTCCTACCACAGCATTCCCACCCTGCTCCAGCCTCTCCTGCTGCTCAGCTTTACCTTCCCCTGGCTGCTGCAGCACCTGCCCAACCCTGAAGCTCCAGCAGGAGCTGCCACCTCATTAACAGCCTACTCCAGGACCCCACGGGGAGGAAAGCAGTCTGATGGATAAGGCCTGAATGTGGCCAGACTCAAGCAGCCCTTCAGAGACCTCAGAGTTCGATCTGAGCTTGGACAGCTTGGCCCATGAAGCACTCCAACATTTCCTCCCTCCTCTGTGCTGTGCCAGGGCTCAGAGCCTCCAGCAACACCATGGTACCTGCTGGCAGCACAGGCTGCACAGCATCTCCCACTGCAGAGAAACCTTTGCCCTGGGCAAAGAGGAAAGCAATCACCCAGTTCTCAGGCTCCCAGGGTGTCGGGGCTGGAAGAGACCCAAAGAGATCATCCAGTCCAACCCCCCTGCCACAGCAGGACCAGACAATGTAGCTCAGGTCACACAAGAACACATCCAGACAGGCCTGGAAAGGCTCCAGACAAGGAGACTCCACAACCTCTCTGGGCAGCCTGTGCCACTGCTCTGGGACCCTTCCGGTCAAGATGTTCCCCCTTGTGTTGAGCTGCAACCTCCTGTGCTGCAGCTTCCATCCATTGCTCCATGTCCTATCCCAGGGATATTCCACAAAGGAGTCCATAGCAGGAGACAAACACTTCCCCCAACCCCACAGCAGGCATCGACACACCCAAAGTGGCCTCCTGCAATCAGCAGCTGACAGCCCACAGACCTCCAGCCCTTTATTTATGAAGCAATAATGGAATTCCAGCTACAGCAAAGTTCAGCTCTCTCACTTTGCCCCTGGCTATACTACACCTCTATTAATGCCTTGTCCCGGGTCAGAGCTGGATGGATCCCTACCGAGACAGCAGCAGAGCTTCAGCCAGAGACCATTAGCAGAAGCAGAGGCCATGGAGAGGTGGAGGAGGCTTCATTAGAATACTGCAAGCAGGTGTGGGGCTGGGATGCAAATGTTGCTGTTGATCTGCTCAGGAGCTCCTCTGATGGTGTCAAAGGCTCCTGAGCACCAACTCTGCCACGCACAGGATGCTTTTGGTGTGGGTTTTGTGCAGGGCTTTGCACTTCCCTAATATCATCCTTCAGAAAGGCACTTCAAAAAAAAAAACAACAAACAAACAACCAAATTGCACAGAGAATTCTCAGATTCTGGAGGGGTGGGAGGGGACCTCTGGAGCTCACCCACCCCAACCCCCCTGCCCCAGCAGGGGCACCCAGGGCAGCTTGCCCAGGGTCACAATGTCCAGGTGGGTTTGGAACCACCGCAGAGAAGGAGACTCCACAACCTCTCTGGGCAGCCTGCTGCAGGGCTCTGAATCCTCACAGCAAAGAAGTTAAAATCTGAAGTAAAACCTTTAAAAGGTATTTCTCAAGAGTCTGAGGATTTCCCTGTCAAGCTCTGCTGAAGGAAGGGAGGCAGAAAGCAAACAGCCTCTGCTGGCTTGCAGGGTAAACACGAGCAGATGCTGTGGATGGTTGCAAGCTAAACACAAATGTTTAGAGCACTGACAAAGCCTGAGGAGCTCTTTGCAATGTTCCTAAAGGGAGCCTGAAGTTCTTTCTGAAGAGCTGAGTGATAAATGTAATCACTGTCCTGGGTTCCACACAGAGGGCTCTGTGGAGCCTTCAAACCAACCAGCACAGGGCAGCAACCAGCCCCAGGCACACAGACAGGGGCCAGCTCCACAGCACCACATCTCAGATCCATGGACTGGGATGGGTTGGGCTGGAAGGGCCAACAGCCCAGGTTGCTCAAGGTCTCATCCAACCTGGCCTTGAACACCTCCAGGGAGGTGGTGGATCACAGAATCATCTCCCTGGAGGTGTTCATTCTGTGATTCTGTGCTCCACAGCTTCCCTGGGGATGTTCACTCTGTGATGCTGTGATCCACCACCCCCCTGGGGATGTTCACTCTGTGATGCTGTGATCCACCACCCCCCTGGGGATGTTCACTCTGTGATGCTGTGATCCACCACCCCTCTGGGGATGTTCACTCTGTGATGCTGTGATCCACCACCCCCCTGGGGATGTTCACTCTGTGATGCTGTGATCCACCACCCCCCTGGGGATGTTCACTCCGTGATGCTGTGATCCACCACCCCCCTGGGGATGTTCACTCTGTGATGCTGTGATCCACTACCTCCCTGGGGATGTTCACTCTGTGATGCTGTGATCCACCACCCCTCTGGGGATGTTCACTCTGTGATGCTGTGATCCACCACCCCCCTGGGGATGTTCACTCTGTGATGCTGTGATCCACCACCCCCCTGGGGATGTTCACTCTGTGATGCTGTGATCCACCACCCCCCTGGGGATGTTCACTCTGTGATGCTGTGATCCACCACCCCCCTGGGGATGTTCACTCTGTGATGCTGTGATCCACAGCCTCCCTGGGCAACCTGTGCCTCCTGTGTCTTGTCACCCTCCCTCTAAAGAATTTCTCCCTCATCTCCAGTCAGTCTCAGTCTGCCCTCCTCACACTTCAATCCACTCCTTTCCTCAGCTCCAAGGCAGAGCAGGCACAACCAGCAGCCCACCTCAGCCCTCTCTGGAGGAGAATCAGCTCTGGGTACCTCAGCAGGGACGTGCCAGAGCTCAGGCACAGGCTGTCCTGCTGCCTTGCTCTGGCTCCAGAGGCAGAGGCACCTTGCTGTGAGACAGCAGCAGCCTGGGCTGTGAGTCCAGCTGTGTGACAAGACACCGTGGGGGACAAGTGTGATGGGAATGCTGCCTCCTCTCTGTGCCCTCTTATCATCACAAAAAGTCTTAGAAAGGAACTCCTGCTCCTGTCCCCTTCTCCTCACGTCTGGCCCCGGCTCAGGCAGTGCAGTCAAGGGTGAAGGTTATTTGTGTCATACTTGCCCCTTTCAGCACTTAAGGCTCACAGCCACACTGCTGATAAAGGGGCAGACAAAAGGATCCTGTCTTCCTCAAGTAGCATTTATCCCCTCCCTGCTCTGCGTTTCCCTTGTGGCACAGATACTGGCTGCAGGAAGATTCACAGGCTGAGTCCTTCCACCCCAGGGTGACATTGCACAGGCTGAGTGCTTCCACCCCAGGGTGACATTGCACAGGCTGAGTCCTTCCATCCCAAGGTGACATTTCACAGGCTGAGACCTTCCACACCAGGGTAACATTTCACAGGCTGAGTCCTTCCCCCCAAGGCTGACATCTCATTTTTCTGTCGCTTGAAACCAGCACGAGATGGAGATGCCAAGGGTCAGACGTGAACCTCACCTTGCTGAGGGCATTCTTTTTCCTAGGAAATGGGTTCTGAGGCCCAAAATAGTTGATGAAGCTACAGGCAAAGTTTCATGCAAACCCCAGTGTCACCCCAGTGACAGCCAGGACCACCCAAAGCAAGCAGCAGCCTCACAGAACTACAGGCACCAGGGGCTAAAGCAGCTGCAGCCTGGCAGTGTGGTCAGAGCCCTCTCTGAGATCTCCTCCTTCAAGTCAGTCCTGTGCCAGCCCTGGACAGAAGGAAAGTTAAGCAGAAGACCTCAGGTGGACACTGAGAAGCAGAAGCAGCTCAACTTCAGGACTGTCTGCCCTCACTAATGACGTGAGAAGATCCCTGAGAAGGCCTTGGGGATGTCATCTGGTGACAAAGTCCCCAGGAGCCAGCACTGGTCACTGGCAGCTCAGAGGCAGCTGCGTGCTGGCTGCAGGCAGAGCAGGGAGAGCAGCAGCACAGGGAGGGGATTCTGCCCTATACCACTGCCTTCAGCACAAGAGGGACCTGGGGGTGCTGGAGAGGGTCCACAAGAGGCCACCAAGATGATCAGAGGCTGGAGAACCTCCCCTGGGGGGACAGGCTGGGAGAGTTGGGGCTGTGCAGCCTGGAGAAGAGAAAGCTTCAGGGAGACCTCACAGCAGCCTTCCAGTACCTGAAGGGACTCCAGGAGAGCTGGGGAGGGACTTTGGACAAGGGTTGGCAGTACCAGGATGAGCTAGGACAGGGAAGATTGAGACTGGAGAGGAGGAAGAAATCCTTTAGAATGAGAGTGGGGAGAGACTAGCACAGGGAGGTTGTGGATGTCCCCTCCCTGGGGGTGTTCAAAGCCAGGCTGGATGAGGCCACCATGTCTGGTGGGAGGTATCCAGGGGGTTGGAACTGGCTAACCCTGAAGGTCCCTCCTGACCCAAACCATTGTGGGATGCTACAGTGCCAGGCACGAGAAGCTGATGTCAAGAGGAGATCGTTTTCCCCCTCACCTCCCAAACGATTTCCCATTGTGAGGAAGAGGCTGGGGGTGGGGGGTGGCAGAGGTGGCTCCTTGCCCTGCTGCCCTGCTCGGGGGCCAGGCCCTGCTGCTAATGGCAGTGGTAGGACAGTTAATAAGGCTGCTGCTGACTGATCAGGGTGGATTTCTGCGCCGCTAATTTCCGTAACGATCGCTTCTCTGAAAGACAGCTCCAGGGATTTGGGGTCCGGGGTGCCTCTGTCTCTGCAAACACAGAGCTGCTTTATCCGACACGGCTCGCACGGGGCTATCTCGTTTCACCCAGCTCATGGGGGCTGCGCTTTAAAATGATACAATATTTGGAAACGACGTAGCTCCTTCTCCCCCCCTCCCCACCCCACCCCGGTCCCGTCTGTGCCTAAAAGCCTGCCCGCGGCTCCAACAATGGCTCCTATCTTCCTCTTCTGGAAGCAGCACAAAGCCTTGGCAGGAGCTGGAGGCTTTTTCATCCCTGGCTTCGAGACCCGGCGAGGAGATCTCCCCTCCATCAGGAGAGCCTTTGCTGCCAGCCCCCAGCCCCAGGTGCAGCTCCTCGCCGCGGGGCTGCTGCGGCAGGGTCGTGCTCAGCACTCGGCTAAAGCCACCAGGATGTCCCCAACTGCTCTCGTCAAGGGAAAGGACCAGCTTGGGGACTGCCTTCGGGGTTGGGGCTCCCCAGTTGAAGAGGGACAGGGATCTGCTGGAGAGGGTCCAGTGGAGGGCTGCGAGGATGCTGAGGGGACTGCAGCACTGCCTGGGGAGGAGAGGTTGAGGGACCTGGGGCTGCTTAGGCTGGAGAAAAGAAGGCTGAGAGGAGATTGAGTCAATGTTTATACATCTCTGAGGGTGGACAGGCCTCATCCTACATCAGGAGAGGGGGGACAGGCTCTGCTCACTGCTCCCCAGGATAGGCCAAGGAGCAATGGATGGAAGCTGCAGCACAGGAGGTTGCAGCTCAGCACAAGAGGCAACTTCTTGCCTGCAAGGGTCCCAGAGCAGTGGCACAGGCTGCCCAGAGAGGTTGTGGAGTCTCCTTCTCTGGAGCCTTTCTGGGTGTGTTCCTGTGTGACCTGAGGTAAACTGGATGTTCCTGTTGGAACTAGATGATCCTTGTGGTCCCTTCCATCCCTGACTGATTCTGTGACGACTCTGGGCAAGGGCTGGGAGTGCCAGGATGAGGGACAACAGCTTTGAGCTGGGAGAGGGCAGAATGAGAGTGGAGATGAGAAAGAAATTCCTTAGAGTGAGGGTGGTGAGACACTGGCACAGGCTGCCTAAGCAAGCTGTGGATGCTCCCTCCCTGCAGGTCTTCTCCTTTCTGCAGAAGACCTCCCCTACACCAGTGGCCCCTTTGAAATAGGAGTTTCTGTAGTGGTCACCAACCTCAGAATTATTCTTAGGCATTTGCCTTGGGATTCTGGAAGCAAACCAAAGAAAAACCACCCCAAGAGCCAAGAAATGTATTGATCATTCAAATCTACCACTGCCGGGTTTCACCAACCCCCCTGGATCTCAAGGAGTATTTGTGGCTATAGGTTACACTACCTGCAAACCACTCCTGCTTTGCTCTACACAAAGTCCACTTTCATGCACTACTTCACTGCCATTTCCATCCCAGCCTCCAGAGCCCTCCCCATCGGAACACAGCACTGAAAACACCTGAGGGATGGAGACAATGTCCAAGTTCCTGTCAGAATGGAATGTAATTAGTGCAAATTAAGCAGCATCCTGAGGAGGAGGAGGGCAGAGAGAACTGGCAGGGTCCAACTGGGTCATTACCAAGCAGTTTTAGAGAGAAGGAAGCAGGAGGGACACAGAGTCCCCTACTGCCACTGCAGGAGCAAGAGGAGCAGGAGGGACACTGAGTCCTTACTGCCACTGCAGGAGCAAGGGGAGCAGAAGGGACACTGAGTCCCCTCCTGCCACTGTAGACTGAGCTCTAGCTCTGTGTCCTGGGCTTGCTTTTCCACATGGAATGAGCCTAGGATCCATCAGTTTTATCACCAGCAGCCAAAGAGCCACTGCTTAAAGGTGTAAAAAAATCGACACAGTTGCACTTTTCTCCCCTTTTTTAGGTCTTGCTTCTTAAAATTGGAGAAAACAAAGTGGCCCCATCAAAGCCCTGCTCTGTTTGGTGGTGTTAGATGGCTGTGGAGAAGATTTAGAGCCTGTTTATCCACAAAGGGAGGAGAGACTGAGACTGGAGATAAGGAAGAAACTCTTGACAGTGAGGGTGGGGAGACACTGGAACAGGTTGCCCAGGGAGGTTGTGGAGCACAGAACCACAAAAGGAACACCTCCAGGGAGGTTGTGGAGCACAGAATCACTGTGATTCTGTGCTCCACAACCTCCCTGGAGGTGTTCAAGGCCAGGCTGGACGAGGCCATGAGCAGCCTGGGCTGGTAGGAGGTGTCCCTGCCCATGGCAGGGGTTTGGAACCAAATGATCTTCAAGGTCCACTCCAACCCACTCTATGAAGGAACAATTTCTTTCCCCACAAAGGGTTGTCAAGGCCTGGCCCAGGCTGCCCAGGGCAGTGGTGGAGTCTCCATCCCTGGAAGACTTTCAGAGATGTGCAGATGTGGGAGATGGTTTAGCAGCAGACTTGACATTGCTGGGTTAATGGTTGGCCTGGATGATCTCAAAAGGTCTTTTCCAGCCTAAGGAATTCCATGATTCTCCCAAACCAATACAAACTGTCTGGCAGTGCTGCCTGGGCTGGCAGCTGGACTGGGAGCTGGATGTGTTTGAAGTCAGCGAACTGGTATTGATGTGCAAGGCTGAAAGAGTCCTTCATGGTGGATCAGCTCCCTGGCTGCTGGCTGTGTGGGAAGCACGAACAGCAGGCAAGCACAGACAGCTCCTGTGAGTTATTCCTCTCTGTCACACTGGGATTTCACCTCTCAGAGTAAGCTGCAGGGGCAAGGGGGGGGGATGAAGGTGAGGAGGAACTCTGCAGCTCTGGCTGGGCTGAGCTTTCCATGCATTTCTCCTGCCCTGTAGCTGCACAACCCCAAGCCCCTCCAACCCTATAGACTTTTCCTTGTGCCTGATTAAAAAAAAAAACAAACCCAACACAAAACCAAACAACCAAACCCCTCCAGCATGACAACAGCAACAACAGCAAAAACCAAATATCAAAAGGAACATTTGAAGAGCTCAATAAATTGATCATATTCTGCTGAACCCTCACCCCTGTAACGATAGCACCATTTAAATGCTAATGCCATTTAAACCAAAAAAAAAAAAAAGGGGGAGNACACAAAAAAAAAAAAAAAAAAAAAAAGGGGGGAGGGGGGAAAAGAGAAGGGAAAAAAAAAAGTCAATTACAGGAGTTTTAAAAGTAATGGAGTCAGCAGTCTGGATGTAAATCTGTTCTATTAATCTGCTCCCTACACTGTATCCATGGGCACTGATGCATTCACCCCCTTTTCCCTGGAGGTAATGTTCCCTTTGCAGTGGTACCAGTAATTGAATCAAGTTGATACAGACACCAAAAAATATTGTAAGGCTTGTAGGTAATGGAAAGCAGATGTTGATAAAGGCAGTTGGTGTAGTTTGGGATAGGAGAGCACTGACATTTGGGAAGTTCAACGTTGGAATTAACCCTTCGATGATGAAGTGACCTCAAATCCTCTCTGCTAACTCTGCTGATCTCACTGAGGAAAACTGCTTGGAGTCACAGAACCACAGCGTGGCTCAGGCTGGAAGGGACCTCAGAGAGCAGCTACTCCAGCCCCCTGCCATGGGCAGGGACACCTCCCACCAGCCCAGGCTGCCCAAGGCCTCATCCAATCTGGCTTTCAACACCCCCAGGGAGGAGGCATCCATGACCTCCCTGGACAAGCCCATTCCAGAGTCTCACCAGCCACACACAAGACAGCTGAGATCCCCAACTCCCTTTACCTCCCATCTTCCCTCCCTGTTAGCAATGAAATTCACTTCCAGAAAGCCTAATGTCATCAAACTGTTTCAGAAAGATCTGGATGGGGCACTTAGTGCCATGGTCTGGCTGACTGGATAGGGCTGGGGGATAGGTTGGACTGGGTGAGCTTGGAGCTCTCTTCCAACCTGCCTGATTCTATGATTCAGATGAAATATAAGAGAATCAGAAAATCCAGAAATAAAAACCCATAAGAGAATGAGAAAATCCAGAAATAAGAAACCCATAAGAGTATCAGGTGCTGAGGTTCAAAGTAAGTTCTGTTTCTCATCTGCAGGTCTAAGTGGAGCTGGAAAGTCAGACTGAGAGAGATATAGAATGGGTTGGGTTAGAAGGGATCTTAAAGCTCCCCCGGGTACAACCCCTTGCCATTTGCAGGGACACCTCCCACCAGCCCAGGATACTCATGGCCTCATCCAGTTTGGCCTTGAACACCTCCCGCAAGGTTGTGGAGCACAGAAGCACAGAACATGCTCCACAACCCTTCTGGAGGCATTCATTCTGTGCTTCTGAGCTCCACAACCCTCTTGGAGGTGTTCATTCTGTGCTTCTGAGCTCCACAACCCTCTTGGAGGTGTTCATTCTGTGCTTCTGAGCTCCACAGCCCTCCTGGAGGTGTTCATTCTGTGCTTCTGTGCTCCACAACCCTCCTGGAGGTGTTCATTCTGTGATTCTGTGCTCCACAACCCTCCTGGAGGTGTTCATTCTGTGCTTCTGTGCTCCACAACCTCCCTGGAGGTGTTCATTCTGTGCTTCTGTGCTCCACAACCTCCCTGGAGGTGTTCATTCTGTGCTTCTGTGCTCCACAACCTCCCTGGAGGTGTTCATTCTGTGCTTCTGTGCTCCACAACCTTCCTGGAGGTGCTCATTTTGTGCTTCTGTGCTGCACAACCCTCCTGGAGGTGCTCATTCTGTGCTTCTGTGCTCCATAACCTCCCTGGAGGTGCTCATTCTGTGTTTCTGTGCTCCACAACCTCCCTGGAGGTGCTCATTCTGTGCTTCTGTGCTCCACAACCTCCCTGGAAGTGTTCAGGACCAGGCAGGATGAGGCCTTGAGCAACCTGTTCTAGTGGGAGGTGTCCCTGCCTATGGCAGAGGGTTGCAACTGGATGACCTTTGAGATGCCTTCCAACCTACCCCACTCTATGACTCTCAGCCCCTCGCTTCCACAGCGCTGTCACCGCTTGCGAGGGGACCGCAAAGGCTGCTGAGCGCTCCCAGACAGTGCCAGCTGCACAAGCCCAAACAAACACAGCTCTTGCAAGCCTGCAGCCTGCCTCTGAGACACACAGAGAGAGAGCCCTCCCCAGCAGAGAAAAGTTGTCACTGAACACACTCCACTTGTTATATAAACACGGGGGCTGGGGTTGCTGTTGGGAAGGGGCTGGGTAACAACTCAGCAGCCTTTTCCCACCTCTGCCCTCCGCGAATTCATTTTCAAGCGGAGGTCTGAATAAAACCGGAGCAAAAACGTCACGGGCGGATGCCAGGGAAACGTTTCCAGTGCCATTGGAAAGCTGAGCAGTTTGGGGAGGGGGTGCTCACAGTTATTTTGTTAGCTCAGGGCCTTATTCTGCTCTGGTTCAGGGGTTAAAGGGATCCACACGGCATTAAAACAAGGTTCAGGCAGCTCCGAGTTAACCACAAATTCAGAACATGTCTAACAACATTTCAACATTCTCAAAACCTTGGAACTTTTCCCAAAATCCTGCAGGCTCTAATATCTCAAAGAAATCAGTCTAGAAGTTCAGAGTCTTGTTACTGCCAAAGCTACTCCGTGGCTGTTATCTCAGCCTTCCCCTCCTCATCCTCACCCCCTGCCCCAGGGCAGGGTGGATGGAACAGGAGATGACTCCCAGGCTGACAGCACAACTTGGGAGACTCCCGAGTCCTGAGACAACCTCNNGGTGTTTGGAATAATTTATAATAAACTGCCTTAGCAGTTTATTATAAATAATAAGTTTATTATAAATAATAAGTCCTCCTGCAAGGAGCAGAGAAGATTTCTCTGCTTCACTCTTTCTGCTGTTTGGGCAGAGCTGAAATATCACCAGGATGGCATTTTGGTGCTGAAAGCATCCCAAGCTCTTTAAGGGGGGGGAAAGGTTGTTTGTGTGTTTTGGGTTTTTCTGAAACGCGGATAAAATTCACTGCTGACAAATCCTCCCTTCCCCAGCTCCACTCTGGATGCCCTGGAAGTCTTGTACCCAGGAGCAGTTTTAGTTTATTGGAATAATAATATCCAGAGGAGTGCTGTCATTTTTGATGTAGCCTTCACAGATCCAATATTAGGAACAGAACCACAATCCTTAAGGACTTGATAGAAACATAAACTACTACATGGCTGGCTCGGAAACCAAACCCGCCCAGAAGCTGACACTTTGAAACAAGAGGTCATTTGCTGAAGCAAATTCTTCTCCCACTTAGACCAACGTGAATGGGAATGACTCTTCCCCCCCCCCCCCCAAAACAAAAAACCAAAATAGGAATGCCTGCAGGATGAGGACCAGAACTTAGTCGCAGCATCCTTTGGTAACAGAATTTCTGACCAGCCTTGCAAACCTAAGTGCAAACAGCACTTTTCCCTTTGCCAAAGGACAACTCTGACCGTAACCCTGGGAACTTTAACATTTGTGCTTGCCAGCAGGCACCTGCCACCTTTCACTTTGCTTTTGCTTGAAGCCAGGGGCTGGCATTTGGGGGAAAAAAAACCAAAACAAAACAAGTCGCCTCCAAGTTCACAGCTGGAGCAAAGTCTGCTTTGCTTGACAGGAGCCTGCCTTCGAAGCGACTGCTTCTCCTCCTGTGCTGCCTCCTTGGGAGACACTTTGCTGGGCTGCTCTCGGCATGCTCCATGCCTCCAGCCAGTGCCAAGGACCTGCCTCGCTTTGCTGGGCACCACCAGCAAAACCGAACTGGGCCAAGTCCCGGCGCTTTGGATGCCCATGGGCATCTCTGTGCCAAATTCGCTCGAGCTGGGACAGGACCCAGAGGGTGAATTTCTCACCTGGAGTGACCCTCAGAGGGCACCGAGCCTGGCTGGGACACGCCAGAAGGGTGACACCGCGCTCCGGAGGCATTCGGCACGGCGGAGCCAAGCGGTCCCGGAGCAGAGAGCCCCAGCCCCGCTGCCTGCCCAGGCTCTAAGAGCGAGCCGAGCGCTGCCGTGCCGGGAGCGGAGCAGGCACGGACCGGGGGGGTCCGCAGCCAGGACCGCGGTGCCCGCCCGCAGCCCCGCTCGGAAGGGCCGCGGCAGCTCCCTCCTCCCGCCGACAGGGGGCGCTGCCACACAGGCCGTGCGGCGGGACGCGGCGGGGCCGCCGATGGGGAGCTCCTTCCAGCCCTTCCCGGCCGCAGCCTTCCCCTCCAGCCCGGAGAACTCTTCCTGCTCCCCGCAGCGAGGGATGGGCAAGGTGACAGCCAGGGAGACAGCCCCTCCGGAGCAGGGAGGAGACTGCTCCTCCGCCTGCCAGCTTCGAGAGGGGCAGCAGCGGCTGAGCCACGCCGGGGGAGCTGCCCCGGGACAGCGCCGCAAGCTCTCCGGGCTCCCACCGCAGGCACCGCACCGCACCGCACCGCAGCCCCTTCCTGCCTTACCAGCCTGGCACTGCCCGCGCTTCCCGTGGCTCTCCTTAAAGAACAGCTGAGCCTAACCCAAGATCCGCACCGCTGAAGCATTCTCCCTGTGCTAAAAATCCTGAGGACATGGCACTTTGGGACCTGCTTTAATGGCCATGGGGGTGTTAGGTCGATGTTTGGACTCGATGTTCTTAGAGGGCTTTTCCAACCCAAACGATTCCACGGTCGCAGGAGGCCAGTTGAAGGGAGGTTTTCCTTCCTGGGATCTAANAATATATATACATATTTATGTACATATATATAAAAAAATATATATACATATATATATATATTTGATAGGGCAGCAGTACAGAGCAAACCAAAGCATTTTAAAGCAGTGCTAAGAGACGAGGAGATCAAAACTGTGCTGAAGTGAAACGGCCTGAAGGGTTTACAGACGCTCCCAGTCCTCCAGCTCCTTTACCCTGGGCGTGCAAAAATACTTCCCTGGCTTCACACCAACGACAGCCAAAGTGATGAACCAGCTGGGAAAAGAGTGAAGGTAACCGCCTGGAACTGGGAAACTACAAACAAACTGGGGGAAACCCAAACAAGCAGAGGGAGACACAAACAAAGAGGGGGAAACAGAAAGAAAGAGGGGGAAATACAAACAAGCAGGGGAGAAACACAAAGAAAGAGGGGAAAATACAAACAAACAGGGGAAAGCACAAAGAAAGAGGGGAAAATACAAACAAACAGGGGAAAACACAAAGAAAGAGGGGAAAATACAAACAAACAGGGGAAAACACAAACAAACTGGGACTAGAGACCTTTTGTTTACTTTTTTCCTTCCCCTTTCCTTTCAAACTGGCTTGCAGAGGAACAAGTCAAACCAAAGCAGTCTGTCCCCCCCTGCAACCTCCCACTCCTCCTCCCTCAGGTCTGCACCGGCAGAGAATGGAGGGGTTTTTTTTACCATTTCGAGTGTTTTGCCTGGCACAGCAATGTTCAACCACTTTTAAGCTGGGGTTAAAGAAATTACGGGATTGGACCTGGGAATAGAGGTAACTCCTTCAATCTTTCAGACTTGGAGAAAAACCCAACTCAGAAAAAAAGTCCTCCTGAACTTCTGTCACAGCCCAAACCAACCTGTTGGCACTCACAAAGAAATTTCCTGCCTTGTGTTTTGGGTTATTTGCACCTTTTGCTTCCCTGTTTTTGACATGGAAGCCCAAAGCTGTTCCTAAAGCTTCTGTACAGATCCAGGCAGAGAAGAGTTGTGAATCAGGATGGACATCCCTGTGCCAGCAAAGCTCCCTGCACACACACAGCCCTCCTGGCCCTCTCCTCCCTGGCCTGTTGGGCTCCCCAGTGCTTGGATTTCCATCACCAGTACAATGCTTTGCTGATCGAGCTGCAACCAAACTGCCACACTTAGCTGGAAATTAGAATGGGATAGGATAGGATAGGATAGGATAGGATAGGATAGGATAGGATAGGATAGGATAGGATAGGATAGGATAGGGATAGGATAGGATAGGATAGGATAGGATAGGATAGGATAAGATAGGATAGGATAGGGATAGGATAGGATAGGATAGGATAGGATAGGATAGGATAGGGATAGGATAGGATAGGATAAGATAGGATAGGATAGGATAGGATAGGATAGGATAGGATAGGATAGGATAGGATAGGATAGGGATAGGGATAGGGATAGGGATAGGGATAGGGATAGGGATAGGGATAGGGATAGGACAGAATAGAATAGAACAGAACAGAATAGAACAGGAACAGGAACAGGAATACAGATAGGATAGGATAGGATAGGATAGGATAGGATAGGATAGGATAGGATAGGATAGGATAGGGATAGGATAGGGATAGGATAGGGATAGG
>VWZI01023716.1:1573604-1588766 GCA_013396835.1 Psilopogon haemacephalus | reverse complement strand
AGGATAGGATAGGATAGGATAGGATAGGATAGGATAGGATAGGGATAGAGATAGGGATAGAGATAGGGATAGGGATATGATAGAATAGAATAGAATAGAATAACAGAACAGGAACAGGGATAGGAATAAGGATAGGATAGGATAGGATAGGATAGGATAGGATAGGATAGGATAGGATAGGATAGGATAGGATAGGATAAGGATAAGGATAGGATAAGGATAGGATAAGGATAGGATAAGGATAGGATAAGCCAGGTTGGAAGAGACTTCCAAGCTCATCCAGCCCAACCTATCACCCAGCCCTAGCCAATCAACCAGACCATGGCACTCAGTGCCCCATCCAGGCTTGTCTTGAACACCTCCAGGGATGGCAACTCCACTACCTCCCTGTGTTTTCCAGAGCACTCACAGTCAGAGAAATGTGGTGAGAAAACCCAAACTTGTGTCAGCATCTTAGTGCCAGGGTTTAGTTAATGAGAAGGGTTAGGTGCTAGGTTGGACTGGATGATCCTAGAGGTCTTTTCCAACCTGGTTCATTCTGTGATTCTGTGAGATCCCAATCCCACTGAAATCCACATTGAAACTCCTCCTTGCACTTCTTGGGCCAAAATTCAGCACCTGAATTTCTGCATCCAAACCCAACTCACCCTTAAGCCTTCTGTGTCACTAATGCAGGTGCAGGAGCAGGGCAGGAGGGGGGGGAATCTTTTAAGTGAAATTCTTTGTTAGCTCTCTTCTGGTGGAGCAATTTCCCCACGTTTCCTTGCAGGCATGAGGAGTTTTCGACTCCTCTCATCTCCTCCAATTGAAACTTGGACATTTTTGCTCCTAGGAGCACATTTTGCAGTTAGAAAATTTTCAAAACCAAACGGTTCAGACATTTTTATAGGCTTGAAAAAGAAAGCCAAGTTGGTTAGTGGTTTCAGATGCTTTCTATTTGCAAATCAAAAAGGGCTTCATTTATAAATTGAAACTGAACTGGCTGCTAATCCTGAAGGCAGACTAAAAGCCTTTGGCTGTGCTTGGAGAAGTAAGGGGGTGGTGGGGGGAAGAGGAAAAAAAAAATAAATTGCATTTTAAAGACAAATTATTTCATTTGGAAAAATGAGTGCTGTGGTTGGACAGTGCCTTTATTTTCTCACAAAACTCATATAAAGTCTTTCAGATTATAGCTCCGTGGCTGTAGCTGCCTTGCTGTGCAGGGACACCAGCACTCAGCACTGCTGGTGTCTACAAGCAGGCATTGATGCAGGTGGAAGTCCTGCTGCAAGCTCCAACTTCTCTGCCATCAACTGGCTCACAATTCCTAGCTTCAGGGGATCATTAGGATCATAGAATGGTCTGGGTTGGGAAGGACTTTTGAAGGTCAGTTAGTCCAACCCCTAACTTCAGTGTTGCAGCAGAACTCTTGGAGCACCACCAGGCTCTGTGCACAAAGTGCTGAGGACTCTGCCAGTCCTCCACCTGCTAAAGACAAAGTTTGCTTTTCCCCTTTTGGGTTGGGAACTGAAGGACTGAAGGCACGAACTCAGCTGCTTAAGCAGCCACAGCTCAGCAAGAAAAGCCTGGATGGAGCACTTAGTGCCACTGGATAGGCACTAGGGTGATAGGTTGGACTGGATGAGCTTGGAGGTCTCTTCCAACCTGGCCTGGCCTGGCCTGGCCTGGCCTGGCCTGGCCTGGCCTGGCCTGGCCTGGCCTGGCCTATCCTATCCTATCCTATCCTATCCTATCCTATCCTATCCTATCCTATCCTATCCTGTCCTATCCTATCCTGTCTTGTCCTGTCCTGTCCTATCCTATCCTGTCTTGTCCTGTCCTGTCCTATCCTATCCTGTCTTGTCCTGTCCTGTCCTATCCTATCCATCTGTGCTCAGCTAGAACACAGACCCAGAGCCCTCAGCCTGCAGCCTGCCTGTCTCTCATGCTTTAAGCTACCCAAAGTAAAGCAGCTCTCCCCTTTCTGAAGCACTCACCAATGGTTATTCCTCTCATCAAGCAACACACTTTACCACCTCTCTGAAGCCTGGATATTGCTGTTAGTCTGCACTGGAATCATCACAGAATCAGAATAGTTGGGATCAAAGAAGTCCAACATCAGACCAGCACCACCATGGCCATCAAACCCTGTCCCCAGCTGGCACTGACACAGGTTGCTTGAACACCTTCAGGGATGGGGACTCCTTGGGCAGCCTATGCCAATCCCTGAGCACTCTTGCAGCAAAGAAACACTTCCTCATCTCCAACCTAACCCTCTCCTGGCACAATTTCAGGCCATTTCCTCTCCTATCACCTGAGATTAGGGAGGAGAGAGTAAAACCCCACCTCACTGCAGCCTCCTTTCAGGGACTTGCAGAGAGCAGTTGACTGGAACCTTCAAGTGGTGCCTGTTTGGCTACAGTCAGGGTTGTGTTTCTGGAGAAGATGCACACAAAAAAAAGAGCGAATTGCTTTAAAAGTGAGTTCAGAAGACAGAGATCAATGAACCAGGACTGAGTTCTCTTTCTGCCCTCTGAGAGAGGCTGGACAAGTGTCTCTCTATTTCTTCCTGCCTCAGTTCCCCCCATCCTGTTGCAGACAGTGCAGACTCAGGCTGCTGCCCTCTTCACTCATCTCTCATCCTGAAGAGAGTAAGAGAAGCAGCAGAGCCCAGGCCAGGCTGGCCCAGCTGGGCACACAACAGACTGCTCAGACAATGAGCAGTGTAACCACTCAGCAGACCCAGGACATCTTGTTTCTGTCTTCAGCACTTCATGCTGGCCTCACCAAAAATAGCTATTGCCAGGGAGAAGTTCCTCCAGCATTCCTCAGAATACTGTCCCAGCACCTAGGAAACCCAGTTAGGGACTGGCACCTTGGGGGAAATGCCAAGTGGTCAAGTGACAAAGCAAACAGGTCCTAGTTCAAGGAATGAGGAAGTCATGAGCAAAGCAAGACCTAACAGTTGGATGTAAGGAGGGAAGAGGTGAAGCTGCCACTGCAGGTCACTCTGGGTTTGCTGTTGAACTCCTCGTGGACAGGTGATCAGCCCTGGTGACTCCTGGGGATCAAGGCAAACCCACAGATCAGACAAAAAAAAAATGCCAGTGGGTGGAAGGACAAATGTGCTGCAAAACTCAGCCTTGGCTCCAGAGGACAGCTGGATACTGGGCTGCCTGGGACATGGACAAAAAACACTGCCCCTGGTATCTGTGGCTGTCCCAACACAGCACTCAATGCTCTCAGCTGAGGACCAACTCCCATTATTGTAATACAAAGGCTGCAATGGGTTGGGAGGGACCCTCAGAGACCACCTTGCCCCCCATGCACACACACAGTGAACATTTGCTCAATCTGCTTCGCGGCTTCTAGCATCCAACCTCAACCCCCTTTGCCTTCTGATGAAATTTTGCTGCCTCTCAGATGGAAAAGAAAATCTGTGGTGGTGGTGGTGGTGCAGTGTCTGCCCCTCAGCTTCCTCACTGAGATCATGGCTCCTTATCTCGCCAGGGCAGCACTGGGAGCTGTCTCCTGCAATTGTTTTTGCTCAAGTCAGACATTTTTTTTTTTTGCTTTGGGGGGTGGTGGTGGTGTTCTGTAATTTATAGCAAAATAAGAAGCATTTCTGCTAACAGAAACCATTCTGTTGTTACACAGAGTCCCTTCTTCAGCTGCGTTTGAAAAGCTGCTCCCTCACTCCACTGACCACACAGCATTTTTTTTTGGTTTTGTTTTTTTCCTCTTAGCACCTCCATCTGCCACATGGCACTCCTTAACTTCCTATAAATGACAGGAAACCCTCAGCTTGATTACCTGCAGTTGTTTTGGGGGCTTCATACGTGATGGGGCTTCTCTCAGCCTCTCACCTCCTCCCTTAGGCTGTCTGTCCCTGGAAGCAGGACCCAGGGGTTTCTGTTCAGTGCAGATGGTGCCTGTGCACAGAATGGCTTTGTTTGGAACAGACCTCCAGGCTCATCCAGCTCAACCTTCCACCCAGCACTGCAAGGCCACCACTAAACCACATCCCTAAGCACCAGCTCCACACAAGGCTTAAACAGCTCCAGGGATGGTGACTCCAGCACCGCCCTGGGCAGCCTGTGCCAGCCTTTGAGAGCCCTTTCAGTGGAGAAATATTTCCCAATCTCCAGCCTCCACACCCCGGAGCACACAGGCAAAGCTGCTGTGCTCCAGGGGCTCACTGCAGGCAGGTATCACACAGGGTCGGGTGCCTGGCAGTGACAGCTGTGACAGGAGGCCACCAGGCAGCTCTGAGCATCCTGTCCCCAGCTGAAAGCACAGGGAGGCTAACTTGGGTTTACAATACCAAACCCCACGGTCCTGAAATTCCATTTCCCTGTTGGCAAAGGAGGCTTTTTCCTCCTGCAGCCCCTGGCAGGAGGAGAGGAGACGGCAGCCACGCTGCCCAAGCATCAGGTGCCCTGTCCCTGCTCCCCGCCCCAGCCACAAGCTGCTGAGTTTGTTTTCTCCTCCTCTGTGCTGGGAAAAAAAGGGAGAAAAAAAAAAAAATCCCCTTTAGGGCCTCACTTCTCTGGGACAATTCAGCCCAGAAAGAGCATCCCGGGAGCAGACACCGTGCAGAAGAGGCCGAGCTGAAAGCACAGAGCTGCGCAATGTTCCTGCCCTCGCCCCCGGCCGCAGCTACCTCCAGAGCTAACCGCAGCTGCGGGCTGAACACTGCCGCTCCTTATTCTCCGACGTGGCCACGACCTCCTGTCATCTGAAGGTCTTGTTCTTCTCTAGCGCTTTCATCTGACCACACTCATCCGAAAAAAAACAACTGCTTCTTGGGGGCCCCGACCTCAGACTGCGTCAGTATCACACAGCAAGGTTTGATTTGCTTCCGTTGCCTATAAAGGCAGGGGAGAGCAGCAGCTGCCGGCACAGGGCAAAGAGGACACCTTTCTGCACCTAAAGAAGATCACCACGGGCCCAGATCACCCAGCCACGGCCTGTGGATCTCTGCAGAAGGCTTCCCTGTTGCCCTCGATCCCTTAATAAAGGAGCGGAGCAGAAAATTCCCAGGATGGTTTCTTTGCTTCTAAAATACTTCAGAGTCTACTCCACAAATAGCACTGCATTGCCAGGGGAAAATTGGCATTTTGGTAATAGTAATAATGAAATCAGGATGAAATTTAGAAGAGAAAGAGGAAATTTAAAATAGTGATCTGCTGAGAAAGGACAGGAACAGGAACTTCCCTCCAGCACCTCCTGCCTCAGGAGCTAAGGTAGTGAAATGGAGACCCTGAACCCTGCTGTAGGTTGGCTGTACCAAGACTACACCTGAAGAGTGAGCAGAAGCAGAGTAGGATTTAAAACCAAACCTAAAGAGTAAGCAGAAGCAGAGTAGGATTTAAAACCAAACCTAAAGTGTGAGCAGAAGCAGAGTAGGATTTAAACCCAAACCTAAATAATGAGCAGGAGCAAAGCAGGATTTAAGAACAAACCTAAATAATGAGCAGGAGCAAAGCAGGATTTAAGACCAAACCTAAATAATGAGCAGAAGCAAAGCAGGATTTAAGACCAAACCTAAAGAGTGAGCAGGAGCAGAGTAGGATTTAAATGCAAACCTAAAGAGTGAGCAGAAGCAGAGCAGGATTTCAAAGCAGCCTATAAGAGAATTTTCCAGCTTGCAGCCATTTCCAAGGATAGCTTTAAAAATTCTAGTAAAACAAAGGACCAAGGAAGAGCTCTTGGAGTTCCTGAGGGAGAAGAAGCAGCAGAAGGGGGAAAAAAAAAAAAACCCCAAACCCTATTATTAAATTCTCAAACCCCTGAGTACTTCTGAAGTCCTCAGAAGTGCATTCCCATGGCTTAATGGTTTATTGCTGGGTCTGCTGTCACTCTCTTTTCCTATAACCCTACATTAATGTTCTCTGCAGACAGACAAGTGCCAAGGAAACCTAAAAACCCACTCCTGAGGGTCCTCCTTGTGCACTTCTAAGCCGGGAAGGCTTCGTAATCTCACCAGCCTGGAGAGCCTGTGACCTCCTTGGTGTTACAACCTCAGCATCCTCAGCGCTTGGCAGGAGATCCAGGGTTAAAAGCTGCTCAAACCAGCTCTTAAAATCAGTTCAAATCAGGCTGATACCACTACCAGCCTGACTTCTGAGGCCATTTCAGCTGTAGCTGAGCTGTCAGCACTGCCCTCTTGGAAGTCTCTATTGTCTGTTCCATTTAACCAAAGAGCTGCATGTGGGGTTGGGTTTTTGGAGTGTTTTTTTTTGGGGGGTTTTTTTGTGCTAAAATATCAAATCACTAATATCTGGGCCACACTTGCTCCTGGGGCCCTTCACAATATCCACAGGGTGTTGTCACTCACAGCTGAGCATCCAAAGCCCCACAGCAAACCATGAAATCTCCCAGGATTCTGGGAGTGCCTTTTAAAGCTCGCACCGTGGGGCTGTTTTCTGGCAGGCTTTGGAGATTTGGGTTTTGTTTTTTTTTTTTAATTTAAATGCTGTTGGGTGTTATTCTAGAGAGAGATTAAATGCAAACAGCTTTTCTGCTGCCTAATAAACATCTCTATTACCATTGCAGAGGTGCTGAGCTGCAAGCCTGGTCCAGGTGCTTTCTCTGAACTATGCAGATGTGATTGATTAGGCCACAGTAGTTTATTTTACACTTCAGTGGTCACTAAATCTATCATTAAGATTAAAAAAAATTTAAAAAAAAAAAAATTGCAGTTTGTGCAGTCTGGGAATAACTTGGCACTCAAGCTGGAAAATAGAAGTCACTTCACCAAAATTCTGGGGGGAGGGAGGTGGTGGGGAAACATCACAACACACACCCAGCAGGTTAAAAGGAGTTTTGTTAACACCTTCCTCAGATCTGCTCAAAAGATTCCTTCCTCTCCTGCATCTCACCCCAAAAGGTATCCAGAGAAGCAAGATATGTTGAAAGATTTTCCATGGATTCATAGAATTGGGGTGGGTTGGAGTGAACCTTAAAGATGAGCCAGTTCCACAGGCAAGGACACCTTGTCCTAGCCCAGGTTGCCCAAGGACTCATCCAACCTGGCCTTGAACACCTCTAGAGAGGTTCTGGATCACAGAATGGGATGGAGGTCTTCATTCTGTGATCCACAACCTCCCTGGGCAACCTGTTCCAGTGTCTCCCCACCCTCACTGCCAAGAATTTCTTCCTCCTCTCCAATCTAAATCTTTCCTTGAGGAGGCTTCCCCACTACAGGAAGCTGTGGATTTCCTCTTAGATTTCAGTCTGAATTTCTAAATAAAGAACTTCTTAACTCCTGCATCAAAATTAATCAAGACCTAACTACAATGTAGGTGATTCAAGCCTTGAGCAGCTGAGTCTGGGTGAGAGGTGTCCCTGCACATGGTGGGAAAGATACCTCTGAGGTCACTTCCAACATGAGCCATTCCATGGCTCTTTGATTATTCCTCCACCCTCAATTTTAAGCAACTAAAATGCAAGTGAAGAGCATCTCTATAGCAGTTTCAAGGTGATCTGTGCCTTCTTCCTCTTCTACCCACAAACCCAGTCTGTGAACTCCAGAGGCACACAAAGCTTTAGCTGAGATGCAGCAGCTGAGCCCTGAGGTCTCTTCCAGCCTGAGCTGTTCCATGGTTCTATGATTATACCCTCCCTGGATTTTAAGCAACAAAAATGCAAATGAAGAGCATCTCTACAGCAGTTTCAAGGTGGTCTGTGCCTTCTTTTTCTTCTACCCACAACCCCAGTCTGTGAACTCCAGAGGCACACAAAGCAGCTGAGCCCTGAGGTCCCTTCCAACCTGAGCCATTCCGTGCTTCTATGATGATTTTCTCCCTGGATTTTAAGTAACTAAAATGCAAGTGAAGAGCATCTACCACTTCTCTTTCCTTTTCTACCCACAACTCCAGTCTGTGAACTCAAGGCACACAAAGCAGCTGAGCCCTGAGGTCCCTTCCAGCCCAAGCCATTCCAGGAGTGCAGTCAGCCTTGTGAGAGCTGCAGCAGAGCCATCGCATCACCTCCCGAGATGCAGTTCTTTTCTGCAGCTGGGATCAGGACCCAGCTGGCAGCATCCCCCTTCAGCTGAGGAAGCAGCAGGGGCTGCCAGGCCCCCCGAGGGAGCAGCTCCCAGGGGAGGGACTTTAAGCGCTGCCATTTGCACTAACAGTTTGGATTCCAGCGCTGTGCCATTCGTTACTGTCTGCTGCATTAGCTGCCCGCCGGTGCCCACTGGCTCCCACTCTGTCCCCTGGCCTGCCTGCCTGCCTAGCAGTGCTCAGACAGTGCCCACCAGGGAGCAGGTTGATAAATGGGCAGTTTATCAGGCTGTCATGCCAATTCCGTCCTGTGGGAAATGTGTGTCTCTCTCCCAACAGCTTATTACCAACCTGTGGCTGAGGCAATGATCAATCACGCTGATCAGAGATGGCAAACGTGGTAACTGATAGCAAGAAGATTTCTTGCTACACAGTTTGAGGTTAACGTGACAAATGATAGAGTGAGGAAGAATAACTTAGAGGGGGGGGAAGGAAAAAAAAAACAACAACAAAAAAACCCCCAAAACCAAAACCCAACAACCCAACCCATTAAACGCTGAACTTGGAACGAGCTCTGGGAGGCAGAGTTAACAACAATTCCTTTTAACATGAGCTCCTGTTCCCTGCTCATTAAGGCTGTGCTGACTGCATCGCCTTGCACACTCCCTGTGCAGTGCAGATGGGTTTTAAACAGAGGGGCTCTGCTTGGAAAGAGAAATTTCAACCACCTCTGCACACCTCCAGTGCTCAGGCAACAGCTCCTAAGCCACGTTCACCAAATGGTAGGGGTGGGAAGGGAACTCTGGAGATCATCCAGTCCAACCTCCCCTTGCCTGGACCAGACAATCTAGCTCAGGGCACACAGGAACACATCCAGACAGGCCTGCAAAGGCTCCAGAGAAGGAGACTCCACAACCTCTCTGGGCAGCCTGTGCCACTGCTCTGGGACCCACACAGGCAAGAAGTTGCCTCTTGTGTTGAGCTGCAACCTCCTGTGCTGCAGCTTCCATCCATTGCTCCTTGGCCTATCCCAGGCAGCAGTGAGCAGAGCCTGTCCCTGCCCTTCCTGACCCCCAGCCCTCAGATATTTATAAACATTTATTAATTTCATTGAAGCTCCAAGAGCTTTATATCTGGAAGCACAGCTTGGACCTTCCCCTTGCTGCTTCTGTTGTGCCTGCTGCTATCTTCTCCCACCTCTATTTTGGCTGCTGCTGCATGACCCCTTCCCAAACCTCCTTAGGGTTATTCTTTTTATTTTTTTTTTTTCCCTGTAGTAATTTCTTCTCCTTATGCTGTTACATTTACTTTAAACTATAAGAAAGACAATTTCATTTTTCCTGATTAAAAGAAAAAAAAAAAAATCTGTGTTGTAGTGAGTTTGAGGTCTTGAGCAACCTGATCTAGTGGGAGGTGTCCCTGCCTATGGCACAGTGGGGGTTGGAACTGGATGATCTTTAAAGTCTCTTCCAACTTAAACCATTATATGATTCTATGACTCTACCAGGGGAGGGATCCTCTCTAGCCCGGTACAGTGGCTCAGGCTTGTCCCCTTTGCCACCAGCAGGCTTTCTCTGAGGGGTCAGATGTGCCCTTTTAGCCTCACTGAGATGCAGCCTGGCAGAACTGGGTGCAGAATCACAGAATCAGTCAGGGTTGGAAGGGACCACAAGGATCAGCCAGTTCCAACCCCCCTGCCATGCCCAGGGACACCCTAGCCTAGATTAGGCTGGCCAGAGCCTCATCCAGCCTGGCTGCAAACACCTCCAATGTGATGTAGAGAAACATCCAAGCAGTTGGTGGCTTGTTTAGCTCTCTGCTAACCTGAGGGCTCTGTCTCTTCTCTCCTTTTGCACAACCAGAAGGTCCTGGAGTTCGCCCCCTTTGCTTTTCTGGGTCTGGAAGGGGGAACATCCCCAGCAGCACACAGCTCTCTGGTTCTGACTCTTGGGGAGTTGTCGATGGTGGCTGCCGAGCCTCTGGCCAGCATTATTCACTGGGAAAAAGGAAGCTTATTTGCTGGTAAAATTAATGAGAAAAGAGTCTTCAACGAGACGATAATTTATGGCTGCTGCAGCAGGCAGGGTGGACAGTGAAACCCATCTGTGTTCTACACAGGAAAGGCAAATATGGGGGGAAAAAGACCTGGGTTGATGCTCAGAGACACTGCCTGCTGGGGATTTGAGGAAACCCTTCCAAATGTGATCAAGGTCGGAATAAATGGGCCTTTGTGCCCCTCACCATACCACTGCATTTAATGACAGTGAAAGAAAATTTTGCTCCCTGGCTCCAGGCCAGAGATGAGCTGATACCAACAGCTCACAACAGATATTAAATTTTATGCTCCACTGAAACTCAACCAAGTACCTTTAGTAATGTCTACATCCAGCTTCAGCAGTCCTCACTTGCCAGCACAGCCAGGGCTGAAAAAGCCTTTTGCCTTCAGCCTGGGGGCTCTGAGCTGGCCCCCAAAACCTTCCTTTTCAGACTGGGGGCTCTGAGCTGGCCCCCAAAACCTTCCTTTTCAAACTGGGGGCTCTGAGCTGGCTCCCAAAGCCTTCGCCTTCAGCCTGGGGGCTCTGAGATGGCCCCCAAAGCCTTCCCTTTCAGACTGGGGGCTCTGAGCTGGCCCCCAAAACCTTCCTTTTCAGACTGGGGGCTCTGAGCTGGCCCCCAAAGCCTTCCCTTTCAAACTGGGGGCTCTGAGCTGACCCCCAAAGCCTTCCCTTTCAGACTGGGGGCTCTGAGCGGACCCCCAAAGCCTTCCCTTTCAAACTGGGGGCTCTGAGCTGACCCCCAAAGCCTTCCCTTTCAGACTGGGGGCTCTGAGCGGACCCCCAAAGCCTTCCCTTTCAAACTGGGGGCTCTGAGCTGACCCCCAAAACCTTCCTTTTCAGATTGGGGGCTCTGAGCTGGCCCCCAAAGCCTTCCCTTTCAAACTGGGGGCTCTGAGCTGACCCCCAAAGTCTTCCCTTTCAGACTGGGGGCTCTGAGCTGACCCCCAAAGCCTTCCCTTTCAAACTGGGGGCTCTGAGCTGCCCCCCAAAAGCCAACTCTTAGCCTCTCCATGGCAGAGAGCTGCAGAGAGCAGCGGCTGAGATGCAGCAGACAACAAAAAGGAGGTATAATGGCTACCAAACTCCGCTCCTCTCCCCCCCCTCTCCCCCTGTGTGGTTTTTTTTTTTTGCACAGATAGGTTTTAGAGTCTATAATAATCACGCAGCTAAGATCCAAGGTCTCTCGTTGGCAATAACCTCCATGACATGACTTAGAAGGCAGGTGTTACTGTAATTAGCTATTGTTTGACTATCAAAAGTCAGAGCTGATTAAAGCCACTAAGTACAAGTGCACTATTTTATTTCAAAGAATATTATGAACTGCATGCTGGGACTCTTTCACTGTGGCCCTACCTTCCGGAGTCTGCTAAGAGCCCATGCCAGCAGTAATCAAAACTGAAATCTGCATAAACCTTCAGGGTTTTAATTCAAGCAGAGCCCTTTCATTAGAAATATGTTACTTTATGAAATCTGGTTCGCCAGCAAGGGGAGAAAAATGTGACTTCTTAAGAAAAGTGAATGGCATCTCTTTAGTGATTAACCCAAGATTAATGGAGGCTCCCACTGCTAGGCCTAAGTCCATTTTATTGCTAATTCATTTAGGTACTATTTCAGATGTACTTGATGAAAGTCACCTGCTAAGAAGTCATGTTTTGGCAAGCGAGGATAGCCATTATGGTCAAATCCCAAATAGAATTTTCATTAAAGAAGCTTTGAAAAAGTGTCTTGTGTGAGTCTTTCAGAGACATACTATTTAATGTACTCAATTAGTTAAAAATTTGGGGCCCAAGTCACTAATCAAACATTCAGAAAGCTTTTGATTTTTTTTTTTTTTTTTTTTTTTTTTTTTTCCCCCCCTTTTTTTTTTTTTTTTTTTTGGTTGGGTAATTTTTCTGTCTACTTGCATCTGTAATGTTCCAGGTAGGATGAACACTGTATACTGAACGGGGGGACATTGAAATGCAGACAAAAGAAGCAATACTAAAGACTTCCCAAGAAGTGGGTGGGATCTGGGATAAGTGCACGGCTGGAGACAGGGAAATGTTGGCTTGGCAGAGCATCTCTTTGTTCACCCCCACCCTGATCCTGCCAGGAGTGGGGGACTCATGCAAATCACACGTTCTCCAACTGCACCTAATCGCCCAGCTCTGCCTTTTGTGTACCTCCACAGCCTCAGCTCCCAGCCCTGACACCAAAGCCTTGTTGCTTTAGACCTTCCTGCACTTGGGGCTTTCTGAAAAATGGACTTTCACAGCTTCACAGCTTACACTGAGGTGGAAGGCGACCTCCAAGGGCATCTTGTCCAACCCCCTGCAGGCAGCAGGGACACCTCCAGCTACAGCAGGCTGCCCAGCATCACAGCAAGGCTGATCCTGAAGGTCTCCAGGGATGGAGCCTCAACCACAGCCCTGGGCAGCCTGTGCCAGTGTCTCACCAGTCTCATAGAGAAGAACTTCCTCCTGGTGTCCAACCTAAATCCCTCCTGCACCAAGTCCAAACCATTGCCCTCATCTAATGATGTCCAAGCCAAATCCCCCCACCCCAACTCCAAACCACTGCCCTCATCCAATTATGTCCAACCTAAATCTCTCCTGCCCCAAGTCCAAACCATTGCCCTTATCCAATTATGTCCAACCTAAATCTCTCCTGCCCCAAGTCCAAACCATTGCCCTTATCCAATGATGTCCAACCTAAATCTCTCCTGCCCCAGGTCCAAACCTGCAGCCCTTGTCCTGTCCTCATATGCCCTTCTGAACAGTCCCTCTCCAGCCTGCCTGTAGGTCCCCTTCAGATACTGAAGTGCAGCTGTAAGGTCTCCCTGCAGCCTTCTCCTCTCCAGTCTGGACAGCCCAAACTCCGTCAGCCTGTCCTCATACAGAGGTTCTCCAGCCCTCTGACCACCTTTGTGGCCTCCTTTGGACCCGCTCCAGCAGGTCCCTGTCTCTCTTGTGTTTGAGTGCCATAGCTGAGGAGTGCCAGTGACCAGGGAGCAGAGCACACAGCGTGTGTCACAGACACTGCCCAAGCTCTGCCCTGGCTGATGGACAATCCTGTGTGCTGCCATCACCACTGCCCACGGCTTTGTGCCTCTCCTGAGACACTGGCACCGTGCAGCACAGGCTGCTCCAGCAGACCTTAGCTCGTAACCATCACACGGCTCAGCTCTTCTCATTTTGGCTGCATCTTACTGCTTGTGTTAGAGCCCCTCTGGGCAGCCCCCCCAGCCCTGCCTTGTGCCTGTGAACAATCAGGCTGCCTGGTGACAGAAAGTGGCAGATCAGTCCCACAGTGTCTGGTTTGGGTATTGGAGCCTGCTGGGGCCGAGCTAGCCGCAGGCTGGGGTGATGACTGACTTTGTAATCAGCTGCTGGGAGCCAACAGCTCACCCATGACCCAGACTCTACAAATCACCCCTTGCTTTTTCACACCCAGCTTGCAAGCCCCCCAGCTTTGGTGGCAGCCTCTGCCTGAGCAGGAGAATGCTGCACTGCTCTCCCCAGGCCTCCCGGAGCCACGGAGGGGAAAGGGATTGGGATTGTTTCCTGCCCAGCTGCCTTCCCAGTGCTGATGATGGAGGCATCCCAGCAATCACACGGGCTGACAGCTATAGATCAGCTCCTGCTCTGTTCATTACTCTCCCGGATTCTCAGGGGGATGCAAAGGAGACAAATTCCCTCTCCAGCAGGCTCAGGCAGACCACCGCAGAGGGAGGTCCCCGCTTTGGGGAGCTGCAGCAGAGATAAGGAGCAACCAGATCCATGCACTGTCCTGGATAAACTGGGATCCTGCTCAGCCTGAGGCACCTGACACCGGCAGCTGCCCCTTTCTGGCAGCAGAACCCAGCAAGCAGGAGGCAGTGCCAGAAGGGACTGCTTTTACCTGGGGCAGGGAAGGGATCTCCAACTTCCTTTCAGTACAAGGCTCTCGTTTTACAGAGCTGCAGATGCTGGAGATCACTGAGTGCAACCTCCCTGCCAAGGCAGGATCACCCAGGGTAGTTCTTACAGGAACACGTCCAGGTGGGGTCTGAAAGTCTCCAGACGTCTTTTAAGGAAGCTCTCCCAAGATCCTTCTCCCTGCAGACTGCTTCTTCACAAGGCTCTTATCACCTTCCTTAGCCACAGACTCACTTCTACCCTCCCTCATCTTCCACACTTCCCCAAGTACTCCATCACGTTCCTCTCAGTGATCAGCACATCAAAACCCTGAGAAACTCCCCTAGTGTGGGGTCCCTCCTGCTCTACGCCCCAGGGACAGCACCAAGGAGCTCTGTGACACGCTGGGTCCTAAGGGCTCATCAACATCCCAGGGAAAGAGCTGCCCAGCCGTGATGGCAGAGCCCTGACCTGCTGCCTGCTGTGTGCTGGGGCACTCAGACATGCAGGTCCTGCCTGGCTCAGCTGCCTGCATTCACCTCCAGGGTCCTTCCCCACTCCAGTCGGTGCCTTTACTATCCCCTAACACCCTCGCTTAGCAGTTCTTTTTAAATGCATGTGTTAATTATCTTGCCACTGCTGTAATTTCTCCCTGTAGTCCATTAATTAAGAGGTCACAATCTAAGAGCATGTTTACCCAATAAGCTTTCTTTTTTAATTATCCTAATTGCTTGGATACTGACAAAGACTCTATCCCTCCCCTTTCTCTGAGTGGATTAGAAAACGACATCTGAAAGCCCCACACAATGATGGGTCTGTAAAACACACACACAGAGGCACACACACACATCTATGTGTTTTTATAACTCCCCAATGTTCAAACAGCAAAGGTCAACAAGACACAAGATATTATGTTTGCGTAGCTCTATAAAACGAAGACACAAATTGCTCTTCATTAGTTTATCTGTTAGGCCAGAAGGTTAGATTGGCCAGGAAAAACATAAGCAGAACTTTGGAACCTTCAGGGTAAGGAACAAAGCGAGCTGGGGGAAGGCAACTCGCCCTGGAGACTACCAGAGGCTCTTCCTCGAGAGCATCTCCTCCCCGAGCTGTGGGAGGGACTTTGGATAAAGGCAAGCAGGGCAGAGGAGAGGAAAGAGAGACAGGAAAGGAAGGCAGAGAAGGAAGGCAGACAGAAGAGACAGAAGATATATATATATATATAGAGAGAGAGAGAGA
>VWZI01023716.1:1533774-1567762 GCA_013396835.1 Psilopogon haemacephalus | reverse complement strand
AGAGAGAGAGAGCCATTTAAAAAGCATCCCAGAATAATCTGTGTTCATGACCATGGCCATTTTACCAGCCTCCATCTGTGCCACACTCTGAAGTCACAAGAACACAAATGCTCACAGAGCAAATGGCTACACTCTGGTCTAGGTTCAGCAATAACAGAGCCACCAGGGAGGATTAAACCAGAAAGGTTTTTTTTTTTTCCCTGCCTTGGCTGCTCTGAGATCTCCTTATCTGCATAATAATGATCCCAGGGCCTGCTTCTTCATAGTAGGACTTCTTCTCCTGGACTTCAATCACTTTCAAGAGCAAAACCCAGCACAAAGATGTGAAATGCTCTGCCTGAAAGCAGCCCAGCTTCAGGACGAGGAAGGGGTTCTGCTGGGTGCCACTGCCCAGGCAGCAGTGACTTGGACATATCAGTAGGAGCAGTGGGGTGAGAGGGAATGGGCTGAAGCTTGAGGAGGGAAGATTGAGACTGGAGATGAGGAAGAAATTCTTGGCAGCAAGGGTGAGGAGGCACTGGCACAGGTTGCCCAGGGAGGTTGTGGATCATAAGATGGTTTGAGCTGGAAAGGACCTTCAAAAGGTCATCCAGTTCAACACCCCTGTGCTCAGCAGGAGCATCCTCAAACAGATGAGGTTGCTCAAAGCCTCTCTAGCCTGACCCATCTCTGGGAATGGGGCCTCAACCACCTCCCTGGGCTCCTTGTTCAGTGTCCCTCATGGTAAAGTACTTTCCCCTTCCTGGAGGTGTTCAAGGCCAGGCTGGATGAGGCTTTGAGCAGCCTGGCTCAGTGCAAGGTGTCCCTGCCCATGGATGCTCTTTAAGGTCCTTTCCACCCCAACCATTCCATGACTCTCTGACTCCCAAATGTATGTTGTGTATGTTTGTTCCCTGGAGAGGCTGCCTCAGTTCAGAGGAGAAGAAATGCACTTCATATTTCAGCTGATAAGGAGGACTTCAAGTCCAAGCTGGATGAGACCCTGGGCAACCTGGGCTGGTAGGAGACATTCCTGCCTATGGAACTGGGTGATCTTGGAGGACCATTCTGTGTATCTTGAGGTTTCACAAGCTCCTGCACCAGGCTCACCCAGGTTTTGCCAAGATCAGTGCAGACAAAGTGAGGTTTGCTGCTGTGTGCAGCAGAGCCACGGAAGGACAGCGAAGCATATGGGGAGCATCAGAGCTGGAATGGAAGATGGGACAGCACTCAAAGGAGAGGTTTTTATTGGCACAAAAAAAAGCCAGCAAACACAAACTGCCAGGAATACATTTGTGTTGGAACTCAGAAGACATGTTCTAGTCATCAGAAGAACAAAAAAGCCTGAAGGAAATTATTTTGCTTAAGGTGGGGGTGAGCTACAATCTACTGATGGATCATTACAGATCCTCCCTGCATAGTGATTGTGGGGAACTGGACTCACTGAACCCGGAAGCATTGCTCCAGACCTCTCTTCCTAACAGGAATTAAGGTGAAAAAGTGGTAAAATCACCCATAAATAGCATCTGAGCTAACAGAGCATTAACGATGGCAGAACCCTGACGGCTCCAGCTGCAGCCAGCCTGAAGCTGAGTGCCTCAGCAGCCTGAGAGTGGTTCTTCCACACAGCAACCAGGGGCCTCATCGTATCTGACCTCTTTCCACAAGGGTTTCACCCTTCTGAAGATGCCCATGACAGCAAAAATGATTGATCTCCATTTGGAGGCAGCAGTAGCTGAGTAAGAGGCTGCTTCAATCTGCCAGCAGAACTCCGCAGGTAGCCCCAAGCTATTTCTGGGCATAACTACAGGAGGAAGGGGGAAAAGGAAAAAAAAAAAAAGAAAGTTAAGGAGATATGAAGGGAAGTGAACGAAGAAGGAAAGCCTGCACTTGTCTGGTATTATCTCTATGTCATTGCAGGGGGAAATATGAGAGAGGAAAAGTCATCCTGAGTAATGTCTGCACTTAACTCCTAAGGAAAGGAGAATTCCACCATTTCAGCACCGTGATTAAAACGACCTTGATGCAGCAGCACTTCTGTAACCTCCCAGAGTCTCCACGTGAGGAAGATCTCCTCCTCTTCTGGGTGACACTGAACCTGAAGACTGAAATTCCAGGGGAAGGGAAGAGAAACTATGCCCTTAGGACTGGTGATTTATTCTCCTGCAGCAGAAGGAATCACTGCAGCGGGCAGAAGATGCTGTGAGCACAGATATGTGTAACTTATCTCTACAGGCATGATTAATGAGCTGGAAAAGTGCTCAGCAGCCACTGAAAACTCCCTCATCTCTGAGGCCAGGCCCCTAAAATCATCAGGAAGATTAAGAGGTGCCTCACTATGACACCAGCTTCCTTCACTGCACTTCACCTGCTGTGCTCTGGAAAAGAAAATGGATCATAGCAAGGTCAGCCCAGGCTTTGCTCCTCTACACTTTCCCCCAAGAGCTTCACCAGAGGAGGGTGAAGCAAGAGTACTCTGTGCAGTTCTGGAGACCTCAGCACAAGAAGGACATGGAACTGTTGGAGCCAGTCCAGAGGAGGCCACCAAGATGCAGCTGAGAGGGCTGCAGCAGCTCTGCTGTGAGGACAGGCTGAGAGAGTTGGGGCTCTGCAGAGAAGAGAAGGCTTCCAGGAGACCCTGGAGTGGCCTTTCAGGATCTGAAGGGGGCTACAGGAGTGCTGGGGAGGAGCTATTGACAAGGTCTTGTAAGGACAGGAGGAGAAGGAATGGGTTTAAACTGGCAGAGGAGAGATGGAAACTGGATGTTAGGAGGAAGTTGTTTGCAGTGAGGGTGGTGAGACACTGGCACAGGTTGCCCAGGGAGGTTGTGGCTGCTCCCTCCCTGGAGGTGTTCAAGGACAGGCTGGATGAGGCCTTGAGTGACCTGTTCTAGTGGGAGATGTCCCTGCCTGTGGCACAGGGGGGCTGGAACTGGCTGAGCTTTGAGATCCCTTCCAACCTAAACCATTCTGTGATTCTGTAAGCAAGGGGATCCTGTCCCTTTACTCTGCTCTGTTGAGACCCCATCTGGAACTGTGTCCAGGTCTGCTGTCCCCATCCTCAGCACACAGAGCTGCTGGAGTGAGTCCAGGGGAGGGTCACAAGGATGCTCCAAGGGCTGGAGCAGCTCTGCCGTGAGCACAGGCTGAGGGCACCCCTGAAGAACCTTCCCAGGGCAGAGGGAATGAGCTGGGGGCAGTGTGCTGGCAGCTCCCTCCTCCTCCTCCACCTCAGTATCACTTACAGCCTCCAGCTCCCAGCCCAGCCCAGCCCAAGGCTGGTTCCCAATGCAGAGCTCATTCCAGGACCTCCTCCCAGCACATTTGCCCTCGGCATCCCCCGAGGGATGGCGCAGCAGGATGAGGTGGGGGTTACCTTCCCCTGTTAACACACAGCCCTGAAATCCCAGAGGCTGCCGTTCCCAACTCTGTGATGTTTTGTCTACTCTGGTGATTTAAGGTTTGTCAGAAAATGTCAGAAAGGCCACGAGGCCAAGGGCTTCCTGATGACTGAGGATTTTCTTTCACATGACCTTCCTGAAGTTGATTTTGGGCTCCAGACAGTGCTGCCTTCAGCTCTGACAGGGGCCGGCTGGCAGCAGATTCATGGGGATCTCTGGGGCATTCTGGCATTTTTAAACTGAGCAGAGGCTGTGTAATGCCTCCTAATCAGCCAGAATATTGCTGCACCGGGCTGTAAATGCCAGCCTTTGAGTGTGCAGCTTTGGCTGCAGCAGCAGGGGGAAAGAAAAAAAAAAAAGAGAGAGAGAGGAGGTGCTCAGAGGTATGCAAACAATTAAGCCCCTGGATGGAGCCCTGGATGGAGCCCTGGATGAAGCCCTGGATGGAGCCCTGTCTGCAGTGCTCCCACTCTCACACCTGGGTTTGCACTGCAGCTTGCTCCCTGTACCCACAGAAGAAAGCAGGCAGGGAGGGGAAAGTGTGAAACTTGTGTATGCTCTGTTCTGCCCATGCCAGGAGCTTGCTCCCCACTGTCTGTGGCTCTCTCACTATTCAGGAAGCTCTCTGCTGTCAAAAGGTTGCTGGGTCTCAGTCTGCAAGCATCTTGAGCTCAACTGAAGATTGCTCTGCCAAAATGTCTCAGCGAGCCTCTTGCCTTCCCTCACATGGAATCCTGGAATGGGTTGGAAGGGACCTTGAAGCTCATCCAGTTCCAATCCCCTGCCATGGGCAGGGACACCTGGAGCCCAGGTTGCTCCAGCCCTCATCCAGCCTGGCCTCAAACACCTCTAGTTGGAGGTGTCCCTGCCCATAGCTGGATGACTTTGAAGGTCCCTTCCAACCCAAACCATTCTATAAGTTCACTTCTGGGCCCTCCACTCTATGTCTCCCAGCAGGGATGCAGCAGATCCCCAACTCACACTGACACAAGGGGCTTGTGTTTGCCAGGGGAGCAGCCTCCTGCCTTCTCACTTCCAAACACTTTGTGGCATGGGTCTGCTAATAACTGGAGGCCACCACAGAGCTGTGTGCTTCTGTCTGAGATGCCTTACACAAAGACAAGGTGACCTCTCATAACTGTCTGTGCCTGGAGTTAAAGGGACACCTTTATCTGCAGAGATATTGCTCAGCAGAGATGCCTGTCCTCTGGAGCAGTCTATAAATAGCTCAGTGACACAGTTTGGACACTTCCCTCTCAGAAAATAAGGCAGCAGGTTGTAAATTGGGGCTAAAAGAGCAAATCCAGCTCGTGGCTCTTTGGTTTGCTCTGGTGGCTGTAGAGATTTCAGTGTGAACTCTCCTGGAGTGGGAGGGAAAGAGCCAACTGAGCTTACTAACAGATCTGGCTCCAATTTGGATCTCAAACTGCTCATACCAGAGCCAGACAGACCATGGCAAGCTGGCACCAACGGCTACTGCTGGAACCACTGGAAATGGAAGTGCTCTCTGCATCCTGGTGGGATCCACATGGCTACAGCTGACTGGGATGTACTGGAGCAGGTCAAGGGAGGGTCTCCTTCCCCTCTGCTCTGCCCTGCACAGAACATGTCCGGAATATTGTGTCCAGTTCAAAAGAGACAGGAACATACTGGAGAGTTGAATGGAGGCTATGAGGATGATGAAGGGACTGGAATATCTGGCTGATGAGGAAGGACTGAGACCCAGGGCTGTTTAGCCTGGAGAAGAGCAGGCTGAGAGGGGATCTTACGAGGGGTGGGTACCAAGGAGAAGGGGCCAGGCTCTTCTCAGTGGTGCCCAGTGGTAGGACAAAGAACACTGGGCACAAACTGGAACCCAGGGAGTACCTCAGCAAGACAAGAAACTTTTGTACTGTAAGGATGACACAGCCCTGGAGCAGGCTGCACAGAGAGGTTGTAGAATCAACTCTGGAGACTTTCAGGCCCCATTTGGATGCGTTCCTGTGTGCCCTGCCCTGGGTGACCCTGCTTTGCCACAGGGAGGGGGCTGGACTCAATAACCTTCTGAGATCCCTTCCGACCCCTACCAGTCTAGATCCTACACATCAGGAGCAAACTTCACCACTGCTACTCTTAACATGCCCTGACTCAATAATCTTCAGAGGTTCCTTCCCACCCCTACCAGTCTAGATCCTACACATCAGGAGCAAACTTCACCACTGCTACTCTTTTTAACATGCCCTGACTCAATTATCTTCAGAGGTCCTTTCCAACCCCTACCAATGTAGATCCTACACGTCAAGAGCAAACTTCACCACTGCTACTCTTAACATGCCCTGACTCAATAATCTTCAGAGGTCCCTTCCGACCCCTACCAGTCTAGATCCTACATGTCAAGAGCAAACTTCACCACCGCTACTCCTCTTAGCACACCCTGATTTACAGGTTCAACCTCCCCCTCCCGAGCCCTCTTTCTGGAGCCATTTGTCACACACAGACACTCTGCAACCCAACCCAAAGCTCTGCACGGCACAAGTTAAACACACAAACTTACTCCTGCAAAGTGATTTAACCATCACTTTCTCCACCAGCTTGGCTGTGCCAGCCTTACACCTTTTTTGGGTTTGCTTGGGGTTTTGGTTTGGGGGGGTTTTTTGTTTGTGGTTTTTTTGTTTTGGTTTTTTTTTTTTTTCTCTTTTACTTCACATGCTTCATTTCAGCAAAATCAAGGATGCAAACTTCTTAGAAGTACTTAGTTTCCATGGAAACCTAAGCTGACCGCAACATTATTGTTCTCAAGAGGGAACTGACTTTACTATATGTTCATTCACTGAATTAATGGACTCCTGGTTCTTTTCTGAGCAGCTCTCCGACAATGGCAAGAGAGAAACGTTATAAGGAAGAAAGAAAAAAAAAAAACAAACCAAAAACCAACAAAAAGCCTCTCAGACGACTGTCCACTCTTTTGTCCTGGGCTTATTGGAATGACGCAAGGCTATTCAGGGAAAGATTACAAAAATCAACTCCAGGCTGGCCTCTTGTTTGTGGCAGCTTAAACATACCTTTAGTTCTTGAAAGATACAACCTATCAAACCAGCGAAACGAAAAAGCTCTTTGCCCGAGCAGCCGCTGGAAGGCAATGCTGCCGCGGGAGCTGCGCTCTAAGGCTGCTCACTGCGCCCTTTGCTGCGCCAGCTCCCAGGGCTTGGGGAGGCATCGGTGCCTCCCCCCCACCCCAAGCTTTGGTGGCTGTGCAGTGGAGACTTGCAGCCCTCCAAGCTGATTTTGCTTTGCTGTAAGCTACATTTAAGCCCACGGAAGCAGGAGTCATTGAAAACAGAATCCCGGTCTGGTTTCAGTGATGTTTCTCCATCTTTAAAGTCTCTTCCAACCCAGCCCACTCTGCGGTTCCAAGATCTTTGCTGTCTCCTGAAGAACACCTCCCCCCAGGCTTAGTGTTTTCAAATTGCTTCTTTTACTTGCTGGAAACTTGCACTCCGTGTCCAGGTTTGGGTTCTCAGCAAGTTAAGAAAAGTGACTGAAAAGCACTCAAACCGGAGGGGGCTCCGTCAGTGTCCAGAGAGATGAAGAAAGATCACCCATTACTGGGGGGCTAAATCTTTACTAAGCCTTTCAGAACAGCTTCTCTTAGATACAGATAGGAGACAGAGAAAAAACAGATAATAGATAGGAAATAGGTAAAAGACAAGAAATGGATAAATAAAGAATAGGTAAGAAGCAGACAAGAAATAGATCATAGACAAGAAATAGAGGAACTAAAAATAGGTAAGAAACAGACAAGAAATAGATAATGGGTAAGAAATAGGTAAATTACAAGACAGAGATAAATAAAAACTAGGTAAGAAACAGACAAGAAATACATAATGGATAAGAAACAGATAAATTACAAGATATAGATAAATAAAAAATAGGTAAGAAACACAATAAATAGATAATAGACAAGAAGTAGACAAATAAAATTAGGTAAGAAACAGACAATAAATAGATAAAAGACAAGAAGTAGATAAATAAAAACTAGGTAAGAAACAGACAAGAAATAGATAATAGACAAGAAATAGATAAATAAAAATTAGGTAAGAAACAGACAAGAAACAGGTAATAGGCAAGAAATAGATAAAAGACAAGAAATAGATAAATAAAAATTAGGTAAGAATCAGACAAGAAATAGATAATAGACAAGAAACAGACAAATAAGAAATAGGCAAGAAATAGATAACTAAGAAATAGACAAGAAACATCAATGAGAAATGGATAAATAATAGACAAGAAATAAATAAGAAAGACAATAAATAAATAAGAAAGGGACAAGAAATAAATAGATGAGAAATAGACAAGAAAGAGATGGATGAGAAATAGACAAGAAAGAGATGGATGAAAAATAGACAAGAAATAGATGGATGAAAAATAGACAAGAGATAGATGGATGAGAAATAGACAAGAAATAGATGGATGAAAAATAGACAAGCAGCAGACAGATGAGAAATGGCCTCTTCACATGCCCTGAGTGGGGAGATGCAAATGCACTCTGCGGTGAGGAGCTGCCAGCCCCAGAAGTTTCCCAGCTGAAGTTGGGACCCGAGTCCATCTCTCTCCGCCCTGGAATATTCTGACAGCCTGCGCCCAGCCCCAGGCTGTGTGGCCTGGCTGTAATTGCTGCACAAAAGACAGTTAACAGTTCCCTTGCTCTTCCCTAACTACCTTCCTGACTGCTTATTGAAGTCTGATTTCTTACTCCTCTGGGTCATCATTCATCAGTCCCCCAGGTCCCACCGGGAGCGCTCGGCCAGACCTTTTCCATCCCCCTCGTTGCCAGAGGCCCTTTCTGACGGGGCCGTGATAGAGAAAATGTCTTCACAGCCATCCGGGGGGACAAACCCTGCTTATAATACCCAAATAATCATTTTGCAAATTATCATAATTATCAATCAATCATCCTGGGTGAACAATGTGGTGCTGCAGTATCAGATGGTTCCTGTGACCTGTAGCGTTTGGGATATAATAATAAACCCGCCGAGATTTATGGCCCTATCTGGCTCCGCATCTGCAGCCACAAAACATCAGGGGCTGCTTTTGCTTCAGGACTGAGAGCTCTGCGTCCACCCAGGTCCCTTCTTTAACTACTTGATGCTTTCTGAGAGGCCCAGCTCTGGATTCTCACCCAGAGAACTGCCGACAGCAGCTTTAAGCCGGGAAAGATCTTTCGTGATTTGGGAGCGGAGAATAAATTACTGCAGAAATTGCTTTAAAGTCTCTGGTGTCATCAGCACTGTGTTACCAGCTTCTGGCCTTTGGGGGTTTGCCTAAATGAATCACAGAAAGTCAGGGGTTGGAAGGGACCTTCAAAGCTCATCTGGTCCACTCCCCCCTTGCCAGAGCAGCATCACCCAGAGCAGATCACACTGGAACGCATCCAAGCGCTTCTTGAATATCTCCAGAGAGGGAGACTCCACAACCTCCCTGGGCTCTGTCACCCTCACGGTGAAAAAAAAAAATTTAAAAGAGCCAAAATAAGGGAAGGGGGGAAAAAAATTTCGGGTTTGCCTCCAGTTTTTGTTGTTGTGCTCTGCACAGCAGCAGCCTGAGCCCAGCTCTTTGGAAGCCGATCGCATCTCCCGCTCCCCGTGTGGAACATTTCTTCTTCGTGGATAAATTCAGGCCCTCCAGAAAGTCAAAGAATAAATTTAAAGCCTTTTGCCCGACGCCTATCCTATTGGATTTTGATAAGACAGCTATTGAGCTTTAATAATGTCTTCTATCCTTTTTCAGCTGGCCCTTAACATGTCTCTTTATTTGTCCCTAAAGCCTCTTCAGCGATGCCTTTTTATTACAAGTCTCTCAGCTTGCTCTCGAGGGAGACAGGGTCGACAAGAGTGATAGATAGATAACTCTATAGATTATCTCCCACAGATGTTTTCTCTCCAGTAGCCCCTCAGGCTATTCCCTCTAAGTAAACAGAAACTAAATAGAGACTCTGCTGAAGAGAGAAGTCCCTGAGGTCTCTTGTCACCACAGCCAGAAAAACAACCCAGCCAGAGGAGCCTGGCTGGGAGCTCTGCACATACACACACACAGACAGAGCCTCCTTCAACCTCATCCTCAAACCACCATCCAAAGTGACTTTTAGAGGAGAGAGAAACACACCCAGCATTGCTCCTGGGGGGAAAAGGGGGGCTTGTAATGGACACTGGCCTTGCTTCCTGCCAGAGGAAGTAGAAATCCTTCATCTGCCTCTCAAAGTTAAATCACCACGACAATGAAGATAATGATAACAAGCCCAAGCCCTCCCTCTCTCCCTCCCTTTTTCTTTCTCTCCCCCGGTGTATTAAAGAAGCTTAGGAAATTCAGAGCAGGAGAGCATGGGAGCTGCTCTCTGAATGAAACAAACTGCCTGGCAGGGCAAAAAAAAAAAACAAACAACAACAAAAAAGGGCATTTAGGAAATTTGGGACTCTGGGACAATGTGCCCACAGGTATCACTGATGGATTTGAGCACATCTCTGCCTGCATGCAGCTGGCTCACTGAAAAAAAAAAACAAACAGTCCATCTCTTGTTTTAGCACAGCTCTCACAGCTGAATGTTTTCATTAAACAAAAAAGGGTGAGGAGCCTTCTGCAAGTGAAACCAAGGCAAGGAAAACTCCTCCTAGGAGTCCTGAGCCCACAGCACAGCAGATTTTCAGGTAAGGGAAAATGGTCCCGGATACAGATCCTGCAATAACAGTGCCAGAAATCTTCCTTCCCTGTGAGACAGCCACCAGCAAACCAATCTGCTTCCTGCTGCTTGTCATCCCAGCAGAAACAACAGGAACGCAAGATGAAAAACAGAGGGCAGAGGGGGGCAATGCCAAAGAGCCTCTTCCATTACACACTCATGTATCTTATACACGACCACAGAGTCTGCTCTGCTGCACCTTCACACTTGCCACTGCCTTGCGGTTGAGCCAAAGTTGTCCAAGAGCTTTTTTATTGTTTGTTGTTGTTTTGTTTTGTTTTTTTATCCTAGCAGCCTTAAGCAGAAATAATGCTGGGCTCAGGTTTTAAGCAGAGATGCTTCCTGGGCATCTGGTAAAACACTGGCACAGGCTGCCCAGTGGTTGAGGCTCCATCCCTGGAGACATTCAAGATCAGACTTGATGTGGCCTTGGGCAGCCTGATGTGGATGGAGGTATCCCTGCTGCCTGCAGGGACAGGATGAGCTTTGAGGGTCCCTTCTGACCCGATGCAATCTGTGAATCTTCCTGTACCTCTCCCCACACTTCCCTTCCCTGCTCTGTTTTTTTTTACTTTCTAACTCTATTCTTTTTTTCTTCTCTTCTGTTTTTTCATTTACTCTTTTCTTTTTTTAACTTTATATTTTTACCCTTTTCCCTCTCTACTCTAGAGGTTTTCTTCTCTTCCTAGTCCTTGTTGCCACCCACTTCTGAGCCTGTGATACAGCAGTGCAATAAGCCACTGAAGATGGTCCCTCAGCTTGCCTCTGCTTTCCTTTCCTCCCAGTCCAAACCAGCCCACCCACTACTGTTAAATTTGTCTTCGGTCACCTTCTCACCACTGACTTATCTCTGAAGGAAGAGGAATAAATTGAAGTCAAACCTCAACCATTGTGTCTGCAGGGATATGACAAGAGAATGATTTAGAGAGGCTGGCCAAGGAAATCTTCTCCCGAGAGGGTATTGTAGCACCGGAGCGCAACGCTGGAGCACTGCTTACAGACAGCTGTAAGATACTACAAAAAAAGTGCAGGGAATGATTTTTCATTCTTTATTTCCCCTTTTCTCTGCCTGAAAAGCTGCCTAGCAGTAGTCCTTTCACAAGCCATAAAGTTTAGACTTGAACTCTTTACCTTACTGCTGACCTTTTTCCCCCCCCGAGCTGTAAAACCCTACTGCCCATCCTTCAAGAAATTTATCACCTCATAAACTCCCACCAGTGCTTCTCCACAATGCATTCAGAAGACAGAAGCGGAAGGCCAGGCCTTCCCCCGTGTCAGATATCATAATTGTCCAGTTTTATACCTGCTGGACAGCAGAACACTGCAGGGGCACAGTATTTTTTCTGAGCCCTGTCGTGTCTGCGACGTTCTCCTTTGAGACGCCAGCAGAGAAGTTAAAACGCAGACCCCTGAAGGCGCAAAGCTGCCAGTCCAACGTTCCTCCTACCCCTGCCTCATCCCGTGCCTGCTCTCTTTAGGCTAATCTGAGGTTGGGATGTGGAATCTGTTTGTGATGTTGGTAATTAAAGACTGCAATGAAGCAGCAGAGCGGTGGCGAGCCATGGAGAATCGGCTCCAGCCCTGCGCTAAGTGCGCTGTGATAATAAGAACCTGCCACCTTGTCACCGGGGACAAAGGGATCCCACAGAGGCACAGACAAACCCCAAGTGAGTTATGGAGAGGAACAAGGTAAAAAGTTCAGCAGCATTGGGACAGGTCCCCTGCAAGGTCACTGCGTGGTCAGAGGAGGCTTCGTTTCGGGGAGCCCTGGCGCTTAACATCAGAGCTGCTTCTGCTCGGCAGGGCAAGGACAGGAGGGCACAGGCTGGGCATGGGGCTAAATGCCTTGTCCCAAGCTAACTGTGGAGCCTGGCAAGGATTGTGCTGCACTTTGCTTGGCAGAGTGAAACAAGTGTTTGCTTTGAGCGTACACAGCTCAGGCAGGGTGCTGAAGCTGGCCCAAAGGGATGAGTAAAAGCAGCAGTGGCAAATTCCACTGTCTGCCACTTGCAGCAACTCAGAGTTCAACACCAGCACTGTGAAACTGGGACATGAGACAACTGCACATCAGAAGAACGACAGCCAGCTCCTCCCTGCAGCACAGAAACACCTCCTGAAGGCATCCAGAGAGGCCAGAACCAAACAGGACTGGGAACACTCTGCTTTAGTGAAGCTGGGAACCAAAAGGTAGCCAGGAGAAACGGAAGAAAGGAAGAAAGGGAAAGGAGGAAGGATGGGAGGAAGAGAGGAAGGGAGGGAAAGAATGAGAGAGAGGAGGAAACAGAAAGAAAAAAGAAAGGGAAGAAAAGGGAAGGAAAGGGAAGAAAAGTAAAGGAAAGGGAAGAAAATGAAAGAAGAAAAAATATAAAAAGAAAGGAAAGAAAGAGAAGCAAAGGAGCCTGGCTACTAAAACCTTCAGTGCTGAGGCTGCCTCCCAGCCCCTCTGAAGACATTTTTCCAGCTGGGCTGTATTTGGAACACATTTTCCTCTGGTCACTATTAAAGAGTTTAAGCATCACGACGTGACGAAAAGCAGCAGCAATTCATCACCTGAGATCAATTTTATCCTTTCAGAGAGTTCTGCCTTTTTCCCTTGGACTTCACAGAAGCCACTTTTTACAGGCTGGAGTGGCCTCTAGAAATGTAGCACCTTGAACAAAGCAGCAAGGTTTTCTTTTACTGGAAAAGAGCTAAGTGAGGTTTTGCAGTTTGGATTGGTAGCTGTTTATGTTGTAGCTGGCTCAAGGAACACTTCAAACTATTATTTCCCTTCTCCAGAAATATTGGAATCACACACAAAAAAAAAAAAAAAAAAGACCAGAAAAAAACGCCAAGAAACCCACCAAATCCTTCATTTATAAAAAGCAGCAGCAAATGCCTGCAAGCCTCTGACAACTCAATTGCCATCCACAACCTTCTCAAGTCAGAAGACAGGAGGAGGAAAAAAAGGTGTCCAGGTGAATTTGAAAGCCAAGCAGGAACACAACTTGCACAAAGTCCATCCACATCCTACCTTTTTTATGTTGCCCTCTTGGGAGGTCACCTCAGGATCAGTCAGAATTTGCTAGGGGGAAAAAAAAAAAAAAAAAAAAAAGAGAGAAAAAAAAATTAAGCTAACTTGAATTGCAGCTCAGGATGCTCTAAAATAGTAATGATGATGATGATGATGATGATGACAGAATCATAGAATTGTCAGGGCTAGAAGGGTCCTCAAGGATCATCCAGTTCCAACCACCATGGGCAGGGACACCTCACACTAGATCAGGTTGCTCAGAGCCACATCCAGCCTGGCTTTAAAGACTTCCAGGGATGAGGCTTCCACCTCCTTCCTAATGATGAAAATGATGATTTTCAAAGGTCAAAACTTTCAACTGCAACAGAGCAACACAGATGGTTTAATGGCCATGGTGGCCTGAGGTTGGTGGTTGGACTCCATGACCTTAGAGAAGGCTTTTCTAGCCCAAATGACTCTCTGATTCTTGATGTGCTGAAAGTTTGATGGAATTCCCACATACACATTTTCAGGTTTGCTGTAGAATCACAGAATGGTTTAGCTTGGAAGGGGCCTCAAAGCTCAGCCAGTTCCAACCCCCTGCCACAGGCAGGGACATCTCACGCTAGATCAGGTCACTCAAGACCTCATCCAACCTGGCCTTGAACACCTCCAGGGAGGTTGTGGAGCACAGAAGCACAGAATGGGATCTTTCATCAATTTCTTTGCTCCAAGAGCGGTCAGGGACTGGCAGAGGCTGCCCAGGAGGTTGTGGAGTGCCCATCCCTGGAGGCAGACAGAAACCTGTGGCCATGGCACTTGGGTTTAATGGCCATGCTGGTTGGATTCAATCATCTTAGAGGCTTTTCCAACTGTTCCCTGACTCTACCAGTGCCATAGTTTATGAGGAATGGTGCCAGGGGCAAGTCTGACAGCAGCTGCACTCCCAGCACCCCCCTGTGATGCTGGAGGCATCTTCCCCCTCACAAACACCTCTGCTGACCCCTCCTGTATTCAGCCAAGGCCTCCACAGCACACCAGCAGCTGCATCCCAGTGGCAGCCACTGCCTGTGGGATTGGGGCCAGGGGATGCTTCAGGGGAAGCTCTTTAATCCCTCCTCCAGCAGAGGTGTGGTGGTACAAGTGATTAAAACGCTGCTGGGCTCTACCTCAGATCAGAGCTAGGTCAGCAGGCATTTGGGGGAGGTCAAGTACCTCAACTTTCTATCCCACTGGATAACCCCACCAGGATAAACTCGTCCCACCAGCACTTGATGGAGCAGGCAGGCTCCAAGGGCTTCAGTCATTTCTCTGACTTCAGTGGAGGTCTCAGATGTCTAAGGTGAAACACAAGACTCGAGGGCTGAAATCAAGGTTCTCAGGCCATTCAGGTGAGGTGGGCCTGGAAAGCTACCTAAGAAGAGCAGATAAAAGCTCCAAAGGAAAGGAAAGTGAGAAAAGAAGGGGAGGAAGGAAAGAGAAAAGGAAGAAGGTGAAAGGAAGAGGAAAAGGAAGGAGGAAAGAGGAAATATGAAAGGGGAAAGAGGAAATATGAAAGGGGAAAGAGGAAATATGAAAGGGGAAAGAGGAAATATGAAAGGGGAAAGAGGAAATGGAAGAGAGGGAAATGGGAAAGGGGAGATGGAAGTGGGAAATGGGAAGGGGGAGAGGAAAGAGGAAGGGAAAAGGGAAAGAGAAAGGAGAAAGGGGAAAGGGGAGAGGAAAGGTGAAGGGGAAAGGGAAAGCAGAAAGGGAAAGGGCCAAGGAGGCTCCATTGCAATTCAGCAGCTTAGGGTTTGGCACAAAGTTCTTGGACCCCTCTGACCATGCCCAGGTAAGATCAACTGATTTCCACATCTCAGGAGCACTGGCAAACATCTCTAAGCTCAGCTGTAATAACAAGGCGGTGGGGGGGGGAGGTGTTTTAACTAGCAAGAGCCCCAAACCATTCTGTGTTTTACAACAGCCCTAATGGAGGCTGAAGCTGCGGTTTAGAAAGCAGCTGAAAGCAAACAGGACCAAGAGGCAAGTAGCAGAGCAATAAAATCCCTGTGCTGCTGCTCTGCTGTGTGCATACAGCCAGGCTGAAACCTCCTCCTGAGTCACTGAAGTTGGAGATCTCCCAGGCACAGCTAGAGGCAAGAGTCACCGAGGCGCTGGGGACCTGCTGCCCCTTCCCAAGCTCACTCTCAGCTCCTGTTACCTTCACCAGGAGCCAGTGACCCTCAAAAGCCTTTGGAGAATTAGGCCATGGAGCTTTCAGAGCTGTCATTTAAATATGGTGATGCTAAATGAGGTAAAAGGCTTCTCAGGAACAGTTGGAGTTGGAAGGGACCTTCAAGATCATCTAGTTCCAACCCCCCTACCATGGAACAACTCCCACTGGAGCAGGTTGCCCAAGGTGTCATCCAGCCTGGCCTTGAACAAGGACTTCACAAGGGCTTGTAGTGCTAGGATGAGAGGGAATGGGCTGAAGCTTGAGGAGGGCAGACCTAGACTGGGGAGTAGGCAGAAATGCCTTACAGTGAGGGTGGGGAGACACTGGCACAGGTTGCCTTGGACAGTTGAGTCTAGTTGAGAGGTGTCCCTGCCTACAGCAGGGAGGTTGGAGTTGGATGATCCCTGAGGTCCCTTCCAACCTGAGCCATTCTGACCCCAAACCCTCCTGCTGCCAAAGCACTGCTCAGGCTCTGAGCCTTAACAAATCTTCCCGGGCTCTGGAGGAGACGCCACAATTCCTCCTCTGCACTCCCAGCGTGGAATGAAACCTTCCTGGCAGCACCTTTGTGGCCAGAGGGCAGGTGGCAGCCAGGTCAGGTAGGCTGGCAGCCTGTGAGCCCCGAGGGGCAGTGTCCCCTGAGGGCTGTGTGCCAGGAGCCCTGGCTGAGAGCAGAGCTGCCATGTTCACAGCACCTCCTCACCACAGGAGAAAGAGAGGAAGGGAGGCCCAGATGTGATGTTTATTGGTAAGAATAACAAAAGCTGCTTTGAAAATCTCCTCATTGGGTAATTTTTAGCTCAGGCTGGACTTCATCTGAGGCAAATGCCACGAGCCTAAATATAGTGCTTGACGAGTGCAGCAGGGCTGCTCCTCTGCACCCAGCACAGATGTTCTCAGACCTCCTCACAGCAGATGCTTCTCCTATCAACTGATCTGTTGACTTTAGCCCAAAGAAAGCCACCAAGCCAGTGGCAGCCACCTCGGGGAACTCTCTGAGGCAGGAATCTGCTGGGAGAGGAATTCTCCTGCCTTCCACCCTCCCGGATCCAGCAAACTGGTGGCAGCAGAACCTTGCCTTGGCTGCAGGACGTTTTGGGGATGTGCTGGGGTTTTTGCAGAGCCTCCTGACTGTATACTAAACATGTCAAGGCACACCATGTGATTCCTTTTGGAAAACAGTTTACAAGCTGGCATTCTCCAGCTGCAGTTAGCCCTAATTTGATTACATTAGCCAGACAGATCACAATGAGCTTGTGTAAATAGTAACGTTATCCATTCATTCCCTGGGCTCAGATAAACTGTCATTAACCACCAAAAAAAAAAAATCCCAAACTTCACCAGGCAGAGCCTGGTGCAGGCAGCAAGCTCCAAGAGTGATGAATTAAGAGGATCACAAAACGGTTTGGGTTGGAAGGGACCTTCAAGATCAGCCAGTTCCATGGGCAGGGACACCTCCCACCAGCCCAGGCTGCTCATGGCTTCATCCAACCTGGCCTTGAACACCTCCAAGGAGGTTGGGGAGCACAGAATCACAGACCCTGGAGGTCTTCATTTTGTGATTATGTGCTCCACAACCTCCCTGGAGGTCTTCATTCTGTGATTGTGTGATCCACAACCTCCCTGTGCCGACGTCTCCCCACCCTCACTGCCAATAATTTCTTCCTCAGCTCCAGTCTCCACCTCCCCTCTTTCAGCTTCAATCCTTTGCCTCTTGTCCTATCACCATAAACCCTTACCAAAAGACGACAGAGCAGAACCTGCCCCTGGCTCCATCACTCTGAGTCTGGATTTGAAAGAAGTATTTGCACATCTCCTTTCATGAGGACAGAGGAGCCACATGAGCAGGGTGTGAAAGAGAATACAGATCCAATACTCAGAACCCCCACATGGCATTGCCAGGCTTGCACTGGGCTCCTCCACTCTCATTGGGTTTGCTTCTGGGAAGCTGTCACAGAATCCCAGACACACCCAGGTTGGCAAAACCCCTCAGGAGCACCAAGTCCAACCTAGAAGCCTACTCTCCAAGATTCACCTTAAACCATATCCCCTAAGCACCACATGCAAACCACCCTTAAACACAGCCAGGCTGGGTGACTCCATCACCTCCCTGGGCAGCTCATTCCAGTCCCTGACCACTCTCTCCATCAAAAACTTTTTCCTACTATCCAATCTAAACCTCCCCCAACCTCATCTTGAGGCCATTTGCCCTTGTTCTGTCTCCAGCTACCTGTGAGCAGATTGAGACTGGAGGCGAGGAAGACATTCTTTAGAGTGAGGAGACACTGGCACAGGTTGCCCAGGGAGGCTGTGGATCACAGAATGTGATCACAGATGTGATCAGCTATAAATTGATGACATTACCCAGCAGCAGCCTCTCCACAAGGTCCCTTCAGGTAGCTGCAGACAGCAATGAGGTCTGCCCTCAGCCTCCCTCCTGGCACAAGCTGCTAAAGCAGGAGCACAACAAGCTTCTGAGACCTGCAGACAGCACAGCCTGGGTTCACCCTGGGGAGGCCTGGGAGCTGCTTATCCCATTTGGCATTCAGCCTTTTGAAAGCCACCAGCTAAGAAGCTGACACTGGGCAAGTCACGGAGGCGATGCCCCCACAGAGGAAAAAGGAACCCACAGAGAAGCATCTTAGCATGCCAGGGGTTTGCTGTCAGCCCTGCTTCTGAAACACTCTGAAACACTGGGATGGCACAGCATTTCCTGTCCCCCACCCCAGCTTTACATTTTCTATAGTAACTCAATTTCTGAAGCCCTCTTTGAGGGAAATTTTCAATATCCTGCCTTGGGAATTTGAAACGAATGTGCCTGGAATCAAGAGGAAAGGGAAGAAAGCTCTTGTCTGAGAGGAAGAATTTCCTTCCCTGGCTGGTGAGCAAAGGAGGATGAACAGCATTACCCTGGCTGGCAAGAAACAAGCCAAGGGCTGCAAAGAGAAGAAGAAAGAAGAACCCAACCATTCACTGCTAAGGGCAACCCCAGCACAATTGGGAACAGTGTGGAGCCGTCGAGCTGTGGTTTGTGGACCACTAACAGCCTGCAGAGCTGTGGGATGCACTCCACAGACCGTTTTATAACCATTGATTTTTCAGTGGAGAGTCTGGACAGAGAGGTGGAAGTGCTGCAGGAAAAACTTGCAAACTGAGGAAGGATTCCATGATCCAAAAGCTTTGAACATCTGCCCCAGGGAGCAGCTTTGCACTTGCTCGTTGTCCTCTGCGTCCTCTGTGGATTTACAGAGGAATTTATCCTGTTTGCCAACTTCCAGCAGAACAAAACACATTTTACAGAGGTGAATCACTGCAGGGCATTCCAAAGGGGGTTCAAAAGACAGGAACAACCTAAGCCATTTTTAACAAGGGCTTGCAGTGATAGGGTGAGAGCTTGAGGAGGGCAGATTGAGACTGGAGGTGAGGAAGAAATTCCTGCCAGTGAGGGTGGGGAGACACTGGCACAGGTTGCCCAGGGAAGTCTCCTCCTTGATCTTCAAACACATTCTGTGATTCTGTGCTCCACAACCTCCCTGGAGGTGTTCAAGGCCAAGTTGGATGAAGCCATCCACAACCTGGGCTGGTGGGAGGTGTCCCTGCCCATGGCAGAGGGTTGGAGCTGGATGATCTTGAAGGTCCCTTCCAACCCAAGCCATTCCATGACCCCATGACTATCACCTTCTCATCACAGGTAGCCAACTGCTGTGCACCCCAAGAGGTGCAGCTTTGTCAGGGGTGGTTAGTGCCAAGAAGAACGAATGCTCAAACACCCCAAGAAGATGGTGAAGAAGGAAAGCTGCGAGAAGGTAGATCAAAGTGTGATTCCCACCCAACCCAGGGCAGCTGCTGTACCCCTTTGCAAGGGCCTGGCTCCTCCATGCCATCGCCATGACTCCAACTGCAAACACCAGGAAGTTAAACAGAGCCTAATGGAGAGCATTTGTAAGAACTTCAATGAGCTGAGGACTTGAGACTTTCAGCCAAGACAAATAAGAGAGGGCACTGATTAGCAAATGTCACCATTCCCCTGCCAAGCACTCGGGGGCTGGTGATAGCAGAGCATTAAGCATAATCTGCAGGTCTTTAGGGGCTCTTTGATTTTATATTGCATTCTTATCGGGTTCTTAGAGCCCAGTGCTAATGAGCAGGGGAAATGCCCTGGGTGGTTTGCCCAGAAGAGAAGGGATTCCTTCCACTGTGTGTGCTGCTGGAGCCAGGGGAGGGAATGGCAGGGGTTGGAAGGGACCTCTGGGGATCATCCTGTCCAACTCCCTTGCCAAGGCAGGGCCACCTAGGGAAGGTCACAGAGGAACACATCCAGAGATGGAGACTCCAACACCTCTCTGGGCAGCCTGCTCCAATGACTCCCCAGCCTCACTGTCAAGAACTTTTTTCCTCATCTCCAGTCTAAGTCTCCCTTCTTCCAGCTTAATCCTTTCATCCTGGGGGCAGTTCCCTCACAAAGGTGAGCTCTGGGAAGATGGAAGGGACACTTCTTTCCACGTCCAGTGCTGAGCTGCCTGTAAGGACTAAAGCAAGCTGTAAGCATTGAGTTGGGTTCTGCATTCCCTCAGTTTGGTCATCTCCAAACCTAGGATGGAGCCAGGCTCTGCTGGGTGATGCCCAGTGACAGGGCAAGGGGCAATGGGTGGAAGTTGAGGCACAGGAGCTTCCACGTGAACCTGAGGAAGAATTTTTTTCCCTGTGAGGGTGACAGAACACTAGAACAGGCTGCCCAGGGGGGTTGTGGAGTCTCCCTCTCTGGAGAAATTCCAGAACCGTCTGGGTGCATTCCAGAGTGATCTGCTCTGGGTGACCCTGCTCTGGCAGGGGGGCTGCACCAGATGAGCTTTGGAGGTCCCTTCCAGCCCCTGACATTCTATGGTTCTATGATCATGCCCAGCAGGCTTTTGTGCTGGATTAAACACGAGCTCCTCTGACACAACCTGCTCCTGAGCCCCCACAAAATACTCCTGAGCCCCCACAACCTGCTCCTGAGCCCACACAACCTGCTCCTGAGCCCCCACAAAATGCTCCTGAGCTCACACAACCTGCTCCTGAGCCCACACAAAATGCTCCTGAGCTGCAAACCAGCGGCATCTTCTCTCTAACCACAGAGAAAGTGGCAGAAGGGAAGCTCAGGGTCATCAGCCCTAAATCCTGGCTGCCACCGAACTCCATCACACAATCACTTAATGCAGCCAGAGCCATTTGTTATCGGAGCTAAAAATCATCTGGAAGAGTGAAGTGTCATGTTTTGGTTAGCAGATAAAGCTCTGCTGCTGGCAGCTATGGAAATGGATTGGGTGGTTAGCTTCAGTCAGATATGATCCATCTGTCTTCTGTCCCCGACCCTTTTTAGTTATAAAAATGACCTTGATATCGACAGAGTAATATAAATGAACTTCCCCTCCACTTCCTATATTGATAACCTGTTTGTTAAAATGATCAGTAATAATCATAAGTAAATAAAGAGAGCTGATACATCTGCCCCTGCTGGGGTGCTGACATGCACTGCAGCTGGCGTGTGGGGACCTCTGGGCTGGGGCTCAGGAGCTCTCAGCTCGTGTTAAATTGCAGCCTTCCTGCCCAGGACACACACACTGACACACTGCACTCCAACCTGTGGCTATTCAGAGCTGATATGAGGAAGGATAGCTTGGAAGTCCCCTCCAAGGGGAGAAGTGCAGTGAAATGGGTTCAACACAAGCACCCAGTGCCTAGGACAATTCATGATTCCTACACCAGGCACCGAGGCCTCACTCTGGGTGAGGTTCATGGATTGATTTATCCTATTTTTAGCATCATGTGGTGACAATCATAGAATTACAGAATCAGCCAGGTTGGAAGAGACCTCCAAGCTCAGACAGTCCAACCTAGCACCCAGCCCTAGCCAGTCAATCAGACCATGGCACTAAGTGCCCCATCCAGGCTTTGCTTGAACACCTCCAGGGGCAGCGACTCTACCACCTCCCTGTGCAGCCCATTCCAATGCCAATCACTCTGTGCAGAACTTCCTCCTAACATCCAGCCTGAACCTACTCTGGCACAACTTGAGGCTGTCCCCCCCTCCTTCTGTTGCTGGTTGCCTGGGAGAAGAGCCCAACCCCACCTGGCTACAACCTAGACAGCAATCCCTTTCAGTTCCACTGCAAGGATCTCAGCAGCACCCTGCCCTTCTTTCAGTGGCAGAGGTTTAAGCACCTTCAGCCAGGTGCCAAAATCTTTTCTTACACAGTCCCTTCCACAGCAGACAAAGTCTTGCCACTGATGCTGAAACCCACCGGCACCAACACTGCAGGAAACAGGAGAGTCTCAGCACTTCCACCTCTGCATGCTTACTGCTGCCAAAGAGGAGGACAAGGATCAGCTTCACAGACTGCATCAGGTAGGAAGGGACCCTCACAGGGTACCTCCTCCAACTCCCCTGCAGGCAGCAGGGACACCTCTAGAACAAGCTGCTCAGGGCCACATCAAGGCTGACCTTGAATGCCTCCAGGGGCATCAACCACATCTCTGGGCAGCCTGTTCCAGTATTTCACCACTTTTGTTCTGAAGAGCTTCCTCCTGATGTCTTGGATCTACCAAGGTTAAAGGTTTTCCTTTTGAGGTCTCAAGGCACAGAGCTGGGCCAGCTGGCTTTGGCTTCTCCCATCAGCCCTGACACAGCCTCCAGCCTTCCTTAAATGCACCAATTACACAGCTGCGGATTTGAGAAAGAACAGAGGAAAACGACCTCAATTAATTCTTTTCCTCACAGCCTAAAAAGCCACTGATAAGGATGAGGAATTGCTTTAGAAGATGTAAGGAGCACATTTTCCAGAGGCACTCTGGGTTCAGAAGCCAAACCCTGTCCTCTGCCCAAGCAACACAGAGCTCTGCTGAGCTCAGTGGCAGTGCCAGCCTGTCAAATCACAAAGCACAGAAGCCAGCTTGCATTGCACTGCGGAGAGAACCTGCCAAAAACCCCAACTCAGGAAAACTGCAGCCACATCCCCAGAGCTCATCCTCAGCCCCAGCCACATAAAGGCCTTTAGGGCACCCGGAGAGCGCAGCTAAATAGCTGAGCTGTGTCACGGAGAGTTTGGATCATTAATCACACTCGAGGGAAAATAAAGCCGAGATGCAACGTTCCCAACCCACTGCCAAAGTCTCAAGTGGGAAATGCAGTGTCTCATTCAGCAGCTCGCTTTTGCTGCTCGCCCTCTGAAAGGGCCAAGAGAGCACAGCAGCTTCCCCACCGGCTGGTACCGGCAGGGGGGTGTAGCCTGTCTGGGAATGTCTCCCTGCCTGGCACTCAGACAGAAGGGATGGGATATGTCAACTTGATACCCATCAGCAGGCTAAGCTAACTGTCACTTGAGCACCACGAGCTCAGGGGCAGTCAGTGTGATGCAGGAAGAAAAACAGCCCACGAGAGCCTGAGCAGGACTGGAAGAGAAACGCCAGGCTGAGGAAGAGATGGTGGAGTCCTCCTCACGTTAGAGGAAGGTGGCAGCTGCTTGGTGCTCCTTGCAGGGCTGATCTCCTCCGACAGACACAGGAGCTGGCGACCAGCACAGCCACCAGGGGTGTGTGCCACAGGCAGCCTGGGGGCAGCTTACATCACTGAGTTCTCCTCTGATGGAGCTAAATAAATCTTTGCTGAGCTATGCTGTGAAGAGCCTGGCAGGGGCCCGAGGAGGAGGGGAACTTTCTGTCCTGGTGTGCTTCTTTGGTGGCATGGTCTGAGCTAACCACAAGGAGCAGTTTCGTGTTTTGCATGTGCCACTCTTGTGCCACTCTTGTGCCACTTGGCCTCAAGATGCACTCAGACACCTAGTAAGTGCTTACTCTGAGCTGGGACAGGCCCTTGGAGAGGAATTCCCTCTAGTGCTGCTCTGAGCAAGGAGAGAGAGCAACAGAGGGAGAGAAAAGGGCACTTGGGGCTGCCTTTATTTGGGAGCTCTAGTAGGCAAATGATACTAATATTAATCAATATTAAGCAAATTACATTGATCAATATTAAACAAATGATATTGAGCAAATGGTATTAATATTAAGCAAATGATCCTAATATTAATCAGTGTTAAGCAAATGATCCTAATATTAATGTTAAGCAAATTATCTTGATCTTATTGCTAAGAAAATGGTCATGATATTAATGTTAAGCAAATTATAATAACACTAATATTAAGCAAATTATCTTGATCTTATTGCTAAGAATATGGTATTAATATTAAGCAAATGTTACTAATATTAAGCAATATTAAGCAAATCATATTTATCTTAATGGTAAGAAAATGGTATTAATATTTATCAAATTATATTAAGCAGTATTAAGCAAATTACATTTATCTCAATGTTAAGAAAATCATATTAATGTTAAGCAAATGATACTAACACTGATCAATATTAAGCAAATTATAATGATCTTAATGTTAAGAAAATGGTATTAATAGCAATCAAATGATACTAATATTAAGCAAAGGATCACAGGACTCTGGGGGTTCGAAGAGACCCAAGGAGATCATCAAGTCCAACTCCCTCGGCCAGGGCAGGACCATCCAATCTAGCACAGATCACAGAAGGCCTCATGGATCTTAATGTTAAGCAAATTGTATTAATATTAATGCCAAGCAAATGATACCAATATTAATCAGTATTGAGCAAATGGTACTCTCTGCAAAGCAGTGACTAAGGAATTACTCTGTGGACTAACTTCAGGCACTGGCACAATCAGTTTCTTCTCACCAAAGCACCCAGGGGTGGCTTTACCTGCACCGAGAGGAGGTGCCAGGTGAGCTCCCTTGTACAGAGTTACAGAAACAATCTCAGGCAGAACTGGAGAAGTTTTTTGGGTTTGTTTTTTTTTTTTGGCTTGGAATGATAATATTGTGTTTGGAAAAGGTCAATATTTTATTTCCTCAGCCAGCCAGAGAGTGGGTGGCAATTCCAATGCACTTTCTTGAGGCAGGAATTGAAAGACTCCAAATGGAAAGAAGATTCTGGATTGCTTTGTTGGTTTATTGGTTTGGGGTTTTTTTCTGTTGTTTTTTTTTTTGTTGTTTTTTTTTTTTTTTTTTTTTAATGTCTTCTGCAGGTAGGAATTTGTGTTTGGGGGGTTCAAGGGCATGATATAAGGGGTGTGGGAGTAGCTCCAGTGTTTCCTTGGAGGCAAGGCCATCCTGAGTGCCTACAGCTTCACCTTGCACAAAGGTAGTAGAAAGAATTCAGGCAAGAGAGAACTTTTATCTATAGATATTTGGCATTTATCCCAAATAAGCCTCTAGAAGGGATGGAACCAGAAGAGTAAATCCCTCAAAAGCCTCTCAAAGGCTTTTAAAATAATTCCTGGGACTCAAAGCTCCTGGTTACGAGTGGAAGGATGCACTGAGCCTCTCGAGAACTTCAGACATGAAGGAATGTGAAGATTTGGGCTCCTTATGATCCCTTACACCACAGTGCCAGGAGCACCTCTGCCACTGACTTCCAAGCAGTGTGCTCTGGCCAGAGGAGCTTCTGCTCTCTGCACAAGGTGGGAGACATTCAGCTCAGCAGCTCAGAGCTGCTGCTGTCTTCTCCCATACAGCCTCGGGGGAGGAGTGACCACAGCTGAAAGTCCCCCTCAGCTGTTGCCAGATGTAGCTCAGCATCCTTCTGTCCCTCACACTGTCCTGGAGACTGATCCTGTCCCTGGACAAGGCATCCTGAGCTGTGGATTAGGAGCAAGATCCAGAAGCTCTTGCTTCAGCTTCTATCCCCAGACACAGTACCAGATGTAGCTTGGCACCCACCTTTGCCCTTTCCAGTGCATCAAGGTGAAGAAAGGAGCCCTGCAGACCAGAGTCAGCAGCTGATGGGTGGCACAAGTGCCCCAGGAAACAGAAAGAGCTTCATCCCAACCTGGCCTGGCTGCTCTCTGCTCTGCTCTTACAGCTACCAGCAGTCAGCTCTCTCCAGTCTCCATGCTGCCTAACATGGATTTTTTTCCTTACTGCAGACTGAGAAATTCCAGATTTAGTTTCTTCCAGAAGTTTGGGTTTTTTTTTTTTCCACAGCACAACTCATTCTTCTGCTCTGCCCTTGAACCTCCTTCTGCTAAAGTGTAATTTGGGGCACCACTCAGATGGTTTTCCGGGGCAATGGCATCCTCCCATCTGTTTATGTAACAATTCCCTTTTCACTGGGACTTGAAAGAATGTCTGCTCTACACATTCTCACATTAGAGCTGCTTTCCCAGCCAGCTGTTGAACTCAGAGCAGAGTTTTGGGCATCTGGGGGAGATGTTTTGCTTTAAAATTACATCCCCCTAGCAGAGCTGTGCCACCCAGCACAGCTCCACAGCCTCACAAACCACAAACCCCACTCTGTGCTCTGCTCCTTGCAGGGCTCTGGTGTGCCTCTGACTGTCACAAAGCTCCTACAAGCTCACAACTTTCTCCTATTCTGTGCTGCTTTCCTCTTGCCAGTTCCTCCAGAGGTATGAGGACAACACAGCCTGGGCAGCAAGATCACAGTGCCAGTGCGACAGAGACTCAGCAGCGCTGAGTGACTGCTGCCAACACCTACTGCACGCTGAGCCCCCAGGAACTGGATGGATTGGGGTTGCAGAGGGAAACTTTGCTTTCAGCACCCTGCTGACACTTCCTGAGTGAATTCTGCATTTGAGACAATTGGAAGTGACAAGATCCAGAAAGTTCAGCTGCTTCTCTGCAGCTGTACCAGGAGCTCCTGCTGCATTGCTCCCTTGGGATCCAGCACGGGCATACAAGCTCTGGAGCAGATGAGGTCTGCACCACAAGCATTGACACTCTCCACCACAACCACTTCTGGCCTCCAAGGTGCAAACAGAGACAGAAGCTTCTTCCCTTCTCTACTTAACAAGCCCAACACTGATTTAGAAAGCCAGCAAGTAGAGAAATGAGCTCACAAATACAGTGAGAACTTCATTTCTTGAGCTCAGAGTTCTGGACCCTTACCTGCCTGCTCCTGTTTTCTCCATTAGGCATCTTCTCAGTCAGAAGCCCTCAGAGGCAGCCACTTCCAAAAGGCACCTGCCAAAACACTTCCCCCAGCTCTGACCACAAGTCTCCAGCACTGGTCAAGCTGTCAGGGAGTTTGCTCAGGCAACTCTGAGCTCTTTGCAGAAGCCCTTCCCCAAGGAAGCCCAAATGGCTAAGAGATTTTTAAAGCATCCCCTACATAACTCCGGTTGTTTGCCAGCAGAATGCCACAGGATTCTACAACTGGGGCTTCTTTCAGAGCAGCACCAGAAAGCAAGCAACAAGAAAAGAGCTTTTTCTGCCTGAGAAGTTCTGAGGGGCACACACAGCCCTTATTGTTACTGAGCACTCCCAGCACAGCTCTGAAGAAAACTTGGGGAGCTGCAGCTCCCAGGATCCATGACAAGGAGCTTTTTAATCTTCTGCCAAAAGGAACACTGAGGTTAAAAGATGGCTCCATCCAGGACCTTGCCAAAGAGCATTTCTGTTCATGGCTCAAAAACCACCACCAAGGGATCACAGACAAAGAAGTGTCCACAGTGCAGCCAGATGCTGAAACAAAAATGTGCTTAAGCCACTGAAGAGGGTTTCTGAAGTGAAGCATTTCTCCAGCTGCCAGCCCACAGTAAATAATCACTGATCTGAGGCTCTCTCTTACTCAGCAAACGACCTGAAAGTGCCATCAAGGAAGCTGCTGCTGCTTTGTGGGGAACAACAAAACAGCAGTTTGACATCCACACTACCCTGGTTCAGGTCCTCCTCCACATCCCAAAACCCTCAGGGACTGAGAAAGGGCAAAGTGAGTGCTGCAAAAGCAACCAAACTCCCCTGGTCCTTGCCAGCCTCTCTGCTGGCTCACCAGGGTCACTTGGTCCTGGCTGGACTCAAGGAAGGGTGAACCCAGCAGTGAAAGGCTGTGGTGATTTCCCCACATTTGCCCCTGGCACCTATTCAGATCAAGCTGGAAAGGGACCAAAGCCTGGCAAGTTGGGGGGTCCTGGCTGCTCTCACTCCCAGCAGGAGGAGATGAGCAGCTGCAGAGTGACTGTTGCAGCTTTGCAGACAAAAGCAGCACCCCCTCAGCTGAACGTTCCTCCTTTGCTTGCTGAAAGCTGTTTCAGTGCTTTGGTGACTTAGCATCGCCTTGCAGAACAGTTTCAGACAGTTCCATGTGGAACTTTGGGGCCTGGGATGAGTTTGTGCTGTCTGCAGCTTCTCAAATGCATCCCCCCTGGCCACACCTTCCACCCCAGCCCTCCTCCAAATCACCACTGTGCATCTGTGTAACAGAGGAGCAAAGGACATTTCATTTCTGTCGAAAAAGACACAAGAATAATTTCTGCTATCAGGATAAGGAAGGGAGCAAAGCAGAGAGGGTAGCAAACAAACCCTGCTGGGCTATGTCCTGACCTCTTTTGCCAGAGCCAAGGCTGTCAAGCAGACTGGAAATGTGCAACTCCCAGTTGTGAATCCACCTCTCTTGATACAGGAGAATCCTCTTGGCTACAAGAACATTAACACTACACCCAAAGCAATAATCTGGCTGATTACTAAATCCATTGTATGGATATACAACGGTTTGGGTTGGAAGGGACATTGGAGCTCATCCAGCTTCATTCTCCTGCCATGGGCAGAGACATCTCCCACTAGCCCAGGTTGCTCCAGCCCTGATCCAGCCTGGTTTGCTTCCAGACCTTTCCACCTCTACAGCCAATGCAACTTTCACCATTTTTCACCTCTAAGGATGCCAAATGAAGTGCTCAGGTGAGCACAGACAACAATATACAACCAAAAAAGGCCTAGTCCAGCCTTACTTTGGGGGTTCTCTCCTGCCTGTATGAAAAGAGGAGGCACCCTGTGGCAGGAGATTTGGCTGCTGTCCTAAAGCACAGGAGAGGAACACATAAAAGCAGCTCAGGAGCCACAAGACCAGCACCCAGCTTCAGAGAATTACAGAAGAACAGAATTATAGAATCACAGAATGTCAGGGGCTGCAAGGGACCTCCAAAGCTCCCCCAGTACAACCTCCCTGCCAGAGCAGGATCTCCTAGGCCAGAGCACACAGGAATGCATCCAGGTGGGTTTTGAGTATTTCCAGAGAGGGAGACTCCACAACCCCCCTGGGCAGCCTGTTCCAGTGCTCTGTCACCCTCACATGGGGAAAAACCTTCCTCGTGCTTGAATGAAACTTCCTAAGCCTCAGCTTCCACCCAGTGCCCCTTGGCCTGGGCATCACCCAGCAGAGCCTGGCTCCAGCCTCCTGCCACTCACCCTGCACATATTGATAACCATTGCTGAGGTCACCTCTCAGTCTCCTCTCCTCCATCTTTTTGGTCCCAACCTCTGGAGTTCTCTGCGTTTATTTCCCAGATTTCAATTACGAATTTGCCTGCCTTTTATTTATCTTTTTGTCTCCCCTCCCCCTCCTTGCAGAAGATAAAATCCTTTTCCTTGCACTGCATAATTGTGTTCCATGGCAGAAGTGGCATCCATCATTGCCCTGCTGTCCCCTAGCCTAAAAGATAAAACATCCACAGGGCAATAAATGTCAAACTATGATTATTGATGCTTTCAATTAAATTGATTATCTATTTGAGGTGCACAGCAGGGTGATTTATTGCTGTCTCTTTAGCTTGCACCACGGCTCCCCTGAAAGGTGAGCGTTTGGACTGTTTCCACACATTTCCCTACCCAGTTTGATTTTCCAACCATCCCAATGCTTGGGTAACCCAAATGGCACCTGACTGAGGCCAGAAAGGCTCCCAGGCACACACACACCCCCCTCCAAGCTGTTTTCTCTCCTGGTTAGGAAAACAGAAAGGAGAAAGTTTGAAGGGTTGATGGAAGGATGGAATCCATCCTTGATTTACATCCCTCATTCCCAAACTTTTATTTGCAGGCTAGATTAGCCCCAAAGCCTGAGCAAACCTGAGCTCTGCTGAGTACCACCCAGCTCAAGAGAGCTGGGATGACCTTCGGCTGGGGGCTGGCATTGTGTTTTTATTAGTTTCAGATAACAGGAGCTATAAAATTCAAAGCCATTTGCTCACCAGTGGTAATCAGCAGCTGCTTCACAACCAGCGCTGCGCTGGGCTGCGTCATGGTTAAGGTGACACAAGTTGACCTTCATCTGATAATTTATGTGGAGAAATGCCTCATGTGGCAGGACAGCCCAAGAGCAGCTTCCACTGCTGCTGCTTTGCAGCTTCACAGCTTGTTTCAGGCTGCTCCACAAAGCAAAGTGGGCTCCAAACCATCCTCTGGGCTCAGCAAGCTCTGCTTAGCTGGAAATCAGCCTGAGAAGAATCATTCCCTTCCTGGGCTGTTCCTGCTGCCATGCAGGAAAAGATGTCAGACTTATCTGCAAGCAGGGAGGCTCAAGGAATCTCAGCAACACCCTTCCCACGTCCAGTGCTGCTAAGCCACTGACTTGGCATTTGAGAGAGGGAGAAAGTCTTCTCCTTTCCACCACACCTGCTCTTCCCAAGCACCATTTGGTCAGACAAGCTTCTGGTTGAACTTCCTGGTGTGACATTCTGTGTGGCCAAGCTCCCCACTGATCATTCTCAGGAGCAGGCAGGTCAGAGGCCTGGATGCCAGCGGTGCTGGATGGCACAGCAAAGAGGGAGATGACTGCTGGAAAGCCCTGGTGAACTGAGTGAAGCCAGCAGAGAAGGATCTCTGCCTGATCCCACAGGCACCACTCACACAAAGCAGCAGGTGAGGATCACAAAGCAGAGTCTGTGGCACTTAGAAACTGAGTTCTGAGCTGCTTAGAGCTAACCTGAACAAGGAGGCTGTCATTGCTCCTGGGATGCAAACACCTTTGACCCCAGCAAGCTCAGCAGTACACACACAGCAGTTCAGACTTTGAAGCCTGCCTTATCTCTCAGCCCTGTAACTGTCCCCTCACCATAGCCAGCAGGGCTGAGTGAGAAACAAACAATCCAGGCAGAAAAAAAGGAAACACAGAAGCCCTACAGCTCAGGTCAGAATTCACTGGGTCACATTTGCTCCGTTCTGCCTCCCTTCTACTCCATCCTGGCACAGCCCAAGGTGCTTTAGAGCCTCTGCATGTATTAGGAATCCATTAAACACCACCTGAAATGTGACCACCTTCAGTGAGGAACCACAGCAAGCATCTGCCAGCCCAAAGCAAACCCACAGGGCAAATATCACAGCAGCATTGCCTCTTGATAGTGTTGGCTGCACCTGGGAATGCAGAGTGGAGTCATCCAGGCCCACATCTGGGCAGCAAAGCAGGGGCAATGCCAGCTGTGAGCTTCTGATATCTTAAGGTGGGCTACAAGAAAGCTGGGGAGGGACTTTTTAGGCTGTCAGGGAGTGATAGGACTCAGGGGGATGGAACAAAGCTGGAAATGGGGAGATTCAGACTGGACGTTAGGAAGAAGTTCTTCACCATGAAGGTGGTGAGAGCCTGGAAGGGGTTGCCCAGGGAGGTGGTGGAAGCCTCATCCCTGGAGGTGTTTAAGGCCAAGCTGGATGAGGCTGTGAGCAACCTGATCTAGTGTGAGGTGTCCCTGCCCATGGCAGGGGGGTTGGAACTGGCTGATCCTTGTGGTCCATTCCAACCCTGACTGATTCTCTGATTCTATGATGTACTCCTGTTTGGAAAGTCAACCCTCCAAGAACTCAGGTTCATCAGAACATCATTCTGGGGCATCAGACCTGTTCCAGTGTCTCTCCACCCTCACTGTCAAGAATGTCTTCCTAATCTCCAGCCTCAATCTGCCTCTTGCAGCTCAAAGCCATTGCCCTACAAGCCCTTGTAAAAAGTCCTGCAGCTCCCCAGCTGAAGGCAAGGTCCTTTTTCCTTTGTGGCTCCTAGAGACACGGTGGGAAGGTTCCTGTCTTATCAGGGCAGCTGTAGGCAGCTATCAGCAGGCAGGGGGTGGCTGGGCTGGCCTGTGCCACAGCGGAACCCAGCAGGCATCTGCTCTGTTTAACACACAGGAAGCCCAGGGCAGGTTTGCAGAGGTATGCAGAGGCTGTAATGGAGCCTCTAATGTGTTTGGTTTTCTCCAGTTTATCACAAAACAAAGGTCCTGATGGGATTATCAGCAGAAAGAAACCCAGAAGCTGTCTAGTTGGGGAGGGGGCTGTGGAGATTGTTATGCCAAGGTGCAGCAGCTTCCTTCCAGGCAAAGCTGAGAGGCACGTCTGGAAATTAGACTCCTCCACACCAAAGGAACTGAGATTCTGTGTCCATGTGCAACACTTTTAGCACAAATAAATCAGTGCCTGCCTCACGCTGATCCCTTGCAGAAAGGAAAAAGGAATTGAGATGTGTCTAGCAGACTGGAGTTGCTCTCCAAGGGGTACCAATATCTCAGCACAATGAAATGCTATTTCCAAGCAGTTCATCAAGACACAGCCAAACCTCACCCCCCTGTTACAGCCTGCTGCCCATCCTGCTCAACCAAACAAAGCTCTAAAGCTGCTGAGCACTTCACACCTTCGGCATCTCCACTCCAGCTCCAGCTCCTCACCAGGTCCAGAATCAGAGCAAAAGGGGGAAACAGGAAGGAAGAGTGTAAGAAAGCTGTTCACAGGCAGATAGGAAGATTTGCTCTGGCTCTGGCACACCAAGCTCAGCCCAGCTTTGTGCTGCACCAGAGGGTGCCTGGGTTAATAGATTGGCTCCCAAGCAGGCTGGAGCTGGCTCTGGGTGGAATCTCAGCTCCCTGGGCTCTGTCTGTGGGAAGCAGAGATGGCAGCTCCTCCCCAGGGATGAGCAACTCATCTGGGCTACAAGAGGCTGTCTCTGCCCACGGCAGAGGGCTTGGAAGGAGATGATCTTTTAGGTCCCTCCCAACCCAACCCATTCTGTGAATCCCTGAGCCCATGCACTCGGTGGGTGCTGAGCACAAACCTCCTCCCATTTTCTCTTCCGTGCCCCCCTTGTGCTGTGCCCGACCATCCCCTCACCTCCCCCCACCAAGCACCAACTAAAAAAGGGAAAGAATGAGCAAGTGAGTCCTCTGGAGCTGGCACTGCAGACAATGTCTGTCTTGTGTGAGTAATTTAGCACTATGGCCACTCAATCTGCTTTCTGGGCCCACTGCCCTGACCCTCTTTAGAGCTGCTCTCTCTCTCCAGCACAGTGTGAAACATTTCCTTTCACAGCACTGACACTTTGCAGATTGAGACGTCAGGCCTGTCCAACTGCAGCAAATTAGCAATTTTTCTTTTACTAATTGGAAATAAAAATGTTTGCTGAGGGAATAATTTGTAGGAATGCAGTGTTAGGTTTCCGCCTTTTTTAGAAGGATGCTTTCAACTTTATCCATCTGCACTTTCCTCCTGTTTTGATGCCTTGCACTGTAAATTTTAATAGGTTACTCCACTGTTAACTTTACAGGCTCAGCCTTCCAAAGGATTACCTCAAGGGTTTAATGCATCTTCCTCCCCGAGGCAGCAGAGGCTCCTCCAGCAGCTCCTCGCACTGCTCAGCCCCTCTCAGCCAGCTGAGGAAAGGAGCAGAGCTCCACAGGGTTAAAAACCTACAGGGCTGGTGGCATCTGGATGAACCTTGTCGTGCCTGCAGCTCACAGCTCTGCCCAGTGCCTTGGGAGCATGGTGGAGAGAGGCAAGGAGCAGGTCTGGGAAGGTTTGCTGGGGTTCACCTGCCCCAAATGGGCTCCTCCAACATCCTGGGGCAGCCACCAGCTCCTGTCCCTCTGCTGCCAGGGAACAGGGGCAATGAGACCCTGCTCTGCTCTTCCCACTCATCAGCACATCTCCATGGATTCACAGAATGGATTGGGCTGGGAGGGACCTTAAAGACCATCCAGTTCTAACCCCCCTGCCATAGGCAGGGACACCTCCCACACTTCTCATCCAGGCAGGGGACATCCACAACCTCCCTGGGCAACCTGTTCCAGAGTCCCCTCACCTTTACTGGAAAGAATTTCTTCCTCATCTCCAGGCTAATTGGCACTAATGCAGCTTTGCCCACCCAAAGAGGAAACCTTACAACTTTGGGCAGGGTTTGGTGGTGATGCTGCCTGCGTTTTTAAGCTCCTCTCACATCAAACAAGTAACCTGGGGACAGTTTGATCTATGTGAGCCTTAACATCACCACAGTGAGGAAAGAGCATGCAAGCAGCAACCTGTAAAGACTTCTTCAGCTCTGCTGCCTGGAGAAGAGAAGGCCTCCAGGAGACCTTATAGTAGCCTTCCAATATCTGAAAGGGGCCTACAGGAAGGCTGGGGAGGGACTATTGACAAGGTCTGGTAATGACAGGACGAGGAGGAATGGGTTTGAACTGGCAGAAAGGAGATTTAAATGGGATGTTAGGAAGAAGTTCTTTCCAGTGAGGGAGGTGAGAGCCTGGAATGGGTTGCCCAGGGGAGGTGGTTGGGGCCACATCCCTGGAGGTGTTTGCAGCCAGGCTGAATGAGGCTGTGGGCAGCCTGCTCTAGTGTAGAGTGTCCCTGCCCATGGCAGGGGGGTTGGAACTAGATGATCCTTGTAGTCCCTGACTGATTCTATGAATAGGATCTTTGATCGCATTCTGTGCTTCTGTGCTCCACAACCTCTCTGGAAGTGTTCAAGGCCAGGTTGGATGAGACCTTGAGCGACCTGTCCTAGTGGGAGGTGTCCCTGCCTGTAGCGGGGGGTCGGAACTGGCTGAGCTTTGAGGTCCCTTCCAACCTAAACCATTCTATGATTTTATG
>VWZI01023716.1:1496526-1533553 GCA_013396835.1 Psilopogon haemacephalus | reverse complement strand
CCCCCTGTCCACCATCACCACCCCCCCACCACCATAAAGCATTTGACAGCCATGCCTAATAATTCTTTCTGGTGTGGTTTTTCTTTTTCTTGATGTCTTTATGTGAATATGAAGCCAGAGTGAAAGGCTTTGGGTGACCCCCGTGAGAGAGAAAAAAAAAGTATGAACTAGCGAGCAAAAGAGTGAGATATAGACTCCCTGCAGAGACATAGGCATCTTCTCTGGCAGCTCACAACTTGGCTTCAGAGGGCCTTTGTCAAGGAGAAAGGACTCTTCTTCACTCAGGCACTGACAATAGGTGTTTTGTCAGCGAGGGACAGGATAAAAAGCAGGGGGTGGGAGGCGAGATCATCATCGGCAAGGGGCTAGCCTTTGGGGCCTGCAGATGTTGGAAGGAGGATGATTTATTGCTCCAGTGTCCTCAGTGGCATTTGGCTACCTTCCCAGACCCCAGTGTTGGTGGCTGGGTGGGAGGAGGGAGCGTTGCTCAACAAGGCATCTCCCTACCTTCTATGGGCAAAGCTGGGGGCTGCTGCTGGGGGTGGAGGCACTGGGGGGCTGCTGCAGAGCCCAGCCAGGACAGCCCAGGACTGAGCTTCACCCCAAAGCTGCCATGGAGGGAAGGAGCTGTGCAGTACTCAGTTCTGAACCACACTAAGGAGAGAATTGAAGGAAATTTCTGAATTCCTCAGCCTAGAAAGGTCTATGAGGAAAAAAAACAGGGGTGGTGGTCACCTATGAACTACAGGCACTGAGGGGTGAGTGACAGGACTGTCTGTGCAGAAGAGCCAGACCCCATGAAACCACCTTCATCCCAGGTGCAAACTGAGAAGCCTGGGGCTGAACTTGGTGGCAATGACTGCACAGGAGGTTTGTCCTTCCCACAGCCCTGGAGCCAACCTCTGCACGGTCACCTCTGTGCCCATTCACTAAGGAGCAAGCAGAACCAGGGGGTCCAACCTCTCCTCTGCTGTGGGACGAGTGAGCTCTGCACTGCTGATCCCAAAGACCATCTGGGTTGGGGAGGGATCTGATGCCTTTTTGTTCCTTGCTTGGAAATTACAGCAAAGCTTGGAAGCAGTCAAGGAGGATTTGAGCAAATCAGCTGAGGGAAGGAACCAATATTTTGGATGTCTCTCCACACACCACCTCCCCCCCTCAAAAAAAAAAAAAAAAAAAAAAAAAAGAAAAAACTGCNGAGTGAACATCTCTGCTTAAAAAAAAAAAAAAAAAAAAAAAAAAAAAAAAGGAGAAAATCTCAGCAGCTTGTGAAGCCTGCCCACTGCTCCATACATGCAGTACATTGAAAAGGATCCCAGCTCAACCAGCCAGGGAGCTCTGGATCATCTCCAAGAAAAAGGAATCCCAGCCTAGCAAGAAATACACACCAAGACAGTCTATTGCCAGGAGCTTGATTTAGGACTTCGGCTCCAGCTCCTTTCCTCTTTTAATATACAGTTTTCCACCACACTTTCTCTATAAATACTGTATCCTATGGCTGACAGCCTCTTTGAGGAGATTTATCCATTAGTGAGCTTACTAAAAATGTTTTCTGTTGAAACAGGGGCACATGTTTCACCTTAGCAAAAGACAAAGCCAGAGACAGCACTGAAATACAAACCCAGCAAATCCCAGACAAGACAGATGCAGGGGAGAGGGGGGTGGAAACCCCCACCTGGAACTGAAATTGCTGGGTGGAGACACCAAAAAACTAGGAGAGAAAATACAGAAGTGGCTGAAAAAGGCATTAAAAGATCTACAAACCTCCTGAGTCCCACAAGGATCAGGCTTAACTCCCTCTCCCCTCCTCTCATAGTTCCAAATGCCAGGACCCACCAGCACCCATCCCGAGGGAAACCTCAAAAAGCTTTCCCAAGTTCCAGACCCTCTATTCTGCCTGTAGTCAAACTTCTTCTGTCCATCTACAGAAGGAAGTGAAGCATTCAGGGGGTAAGTGACATGTCCAAGGTCACACCCAGAGTCAACTGCAGAGTCAACAGAAGAGTAACCAGATCTTAGCTGAAAATCCCTTGGCTTTGACTGCTAGACAATGGCTCTCCCCCTCCCACGTAATCAACCAGTTATGGAAAGGCCTAAAATGCATATTTGCAGGACTAAATATCTGAGCTGGAGAAGAAAAAAATGTTTGGATGATTATCTATAAATCAGATGACATTATCCAGACCCCTCTGGTTTGGAAGCTGGGTGGAAATTTGACCAATTACAAGCAAGACACAAATGTTGGAGGCGAAGCTTTGCTTTGCCTCTTCTCTCTTGGTCTCTGCAATCAAGTAAGAACTGAAAGGCTACAGCAGAAGAACACAAAGGCTGCAGCAGAAAAACACAATCCCCACATACCTGAGCTCTCCATAAGCTCTCAAACTGTTGTTGCTAGTCCTGACCTTAGATTGTTTATCACTATTGGTGTTTCCAAGACCTTAGAGCTGCCTTCCAGCACCTGAAGGGGGTTACAGGAGAGGTGAGAAGAGGCTTTTGATGAGGGCTTGCAGAGCTAGGCTGAGCAGCAATGGCTTTGAGCTGGGAGAGGGAAGGCAGACTGGAGACTAGGAACAAATTCTTGACAGTGTGGGTGGGGAGATACTGGCACAGGTTGCCCAGGGAGGTTGTGGAGCACAGAAGCACAAAATGTGATTGTATTCTGTGATTCTGTGCTCCACAACCTCCCTGGAGGTGTTCAAGGTCAAGTTGGATGAAGCCATCAGCAACCTGAGCTGGTGGGAGGTGTCCCTGCCTATGGCAGAGGATTGGAGTTGGGATGATCTTGAAGGTCCATCAATCTATGAATTTTGGCAGCAGCACTAACTCCTCATGAAATTCCTCCTTTTCCTCAAACAGTCCACTTAAATATAAATAGGGGGGGAAAAAACAACAAACCAACAACAACCCTACCTTAAATCTAGATGGAAAAACTTGTCTTAAATGCAGGTAAATTCCTCTTAAATCTAGGTAAACTTGTCTTAAATGTAGGTAAACTAGTCTTAGATGCAGAATAATCTTGTCTTAAATGTAGGTAAACTAGTCTTAAATATAGGTAAACTCATCCTAAATGTAGGTAAACTCATCTTAAATATAGGTAAACTCAAATGTAGGTAAACTCATCTTAAATATAGGTAAACTCATCCTAAATGTAGGTAAACTCATCTTAAATATAGGTAAACTCAAATGTAGGTAAACTCATCTTAAATATAGGTAAACTCATCCTAAATGTAGGTAAACTCATCTTAAATATAGGTAAATTCATCTTAAATGTAGGTAAACTCATCTAAAATATAGGTAAACTCATCTTAAATATAGGTAAACTCATCTTAAATATAGGTAAATTCATCTTAAATGTAGGTAAACTCATCTTAAATATAGGTAAACTCATCCTAACTGTAGGTAAACTCATCCTAAATGTAGGTAAACTCATCCTAAATGTAGGTAAACTCATCCTAAATGTAAGTAAACTCATCTTAAATATATGTAAACTCGTCTTAAATGCAGAATAATCTTGTCTTAAATATAGATAGGGTTGGACTTAGATGATCTTTCATGTCCCTTCCAACCCACCCCATTGTAGGATTCCATGAATATTCTACTGCTCATCTTGCCACAGATGATGTCCTAAAGCAAGGCAGTGACCACAAAGCCTAAGCAAGTCCATCCCCGAGGCCAGAGCAGCACTGCCTGGACTCCTGCAGCGTCAGGTCTCCAACACCTCCTGTTTGCAGATGAAATTATTAATGGTGCTCCACCAAGGCTCCTGCCACAGCAGCTGTCACTGCAAGAGGGGAGCTGCTTCTCCCCATCTCCATCCTTTGAGGCTGTTTGTCCCTGCTCCTGGGCACAGCTTCCTCTTATTCGCAGGGCAGCAGATCCCTGCAGGCTGCGCCGAGCGGAGCTCTCTGGGCTGCCGAAGGCCATGGAGGAGCTGGGAGTGGGATCCACATGGAGCCAGGCTGTGAGGAGCAGGCTGCTAAAAGCTGCCTTTGTCTGGGGCTGCCTTTTTCCTCGTTTCATTTCATTTCATAGGCAGTGCTTGGCCCTACAGACAGGCCCCGATGCTGCATCTGTAGCTCTCTGCGACAAATTGCCACATCAGCACTAAATACCTCCACTTAATTTTTTTTCTTTTTTTTCTTTTTTCATTTGGATCCAAGGAAACATTTCTTTCCCATGGCAGGAAAAGCCTGCTCTTTGTGACGGGGGGGGAGGAGGAGAGGGGGCACTGCCAGCCCAAGTTACAGTAAAGGTTAATCACAAACAAGAGACAAGTAAAGTAGACAAAGAGCATCATACACTTCGCTCTTCAATGGATGTTTTCATAAATGTATGAATAATTTAAATTATCATTGCCCNGATTCTTTTCATTTCTGTCTCATCTCTTTTATGTGCTGCATCGGCTGTTTTCTTGCCATCTGAATCAGTTTTTTGGAACAATGGGATGTATGAGGGCTGAGGGGGCAGTTGAAGAATACGGCCCTTGTTGTACACTCTGTGACTTGACATTGATTAATGAGGGTGCGGACATGGGCAGAATTTGATAGAGAGAGAGAGAGAAGGGGAAATTGGAGGACCTGAGGGCACCAGAAGGAGGAGGGCAAGGAGATGACAGAGGGAAGAGCAGAAGGATGCCAGTGACTCGGCGCAGTGTGCGGAAGCAGCCGGAGGCAGAAGCCTCACCCCGCGGGGCCGTCCGCCGGGGGAGTCCCCAGAGAGCTGGAGGGACTTCTGGTGTCATGGGAAAGACCTCACAGAGCACTGCAGAGAGCATCTCGCCTCTCCCTGGCTTCGTCCTGCACCTCCAGACCTGCTGTGTCCATACAGACCTTCCCTTCACATCAACAGTTGCCTCAAGCTGTGGGCAGAAGCAGCTTTGTTGCTTCCTCTCTCGCACAGGCACAGAAGGTTAGAAGGGACCCCAAGGATCATCTGCTTCATCCTTCCTAGGTGATGATGGAGTTAATCATACAACCATATAATCAGTTCGGTGTTGGAAGGGACCCCAAGGATCATCTGCTTCATCCTTCCTAGGTGATGATGGAGTTAATCATACAACCATAGAATCAGTCAGCGTTGGAAGGGACCACAAGGATCATCTAGTTCCAACCCCACTGCCATGGGCTGGGACATCCTACCGTAAATCAGGCTGGCCAGAGCCTCATCCAGCCTGGCCCAGTTGCAGTGAGCTGGCCCAGCACTCTGGCAAGCTGAGGCATAAAACTGTCCAGACCTTGGAAGATGATTCCAATGTCCAGCTGCTCTCACGGGGAGACATTTCCTCCTGCAGCCCAATGGGAATGTCCCCAGCAGTAACTCGTCCTCATCACCCTTGACTTTGTCATGAGATTCCTTGCATGTGGCCATCAGTTGCCTCCTGGCAGATGCACAGAAGCTGTTTGAGCAGCATCCATGGCTGCATGCAGAGACCAGCCCAAGTCTCCTGACCCTGAGCACAGCATCTTCAGACTGCTTCACAGAATGGGTTGGGTTTGAAGGGACCTTCAGAATCATCCAGCTCCAAACCCCTGCCATAGGCAGGGACACCTCCCACCAGCCCAGGTTGTTCAATGATTCTCCAGGAAGGTTGTGGATCACAGAGTGTAATCAAAGATTTTGTGATGCACAACTTCCCTGGGCAACTTGTGCTAGTATCTCCCCACCCACACTGTAAAGAATTTCTTCTTAATCTCCAGTCTAAACCTCCCCTCTTCCAGCTTCACTGTGTCAGAGTCCTCCAGCCTCCCCTTTCTCTCTCTCTCTCTCTCTCTGCATCCAAGACAAGCAGTCCAGTGATCACCTGCAATGGCAGCCACAGAGGGTGACCTGAGCCCTAGAGCTACTGCCGGAACAAATGAGAGAGCTTAACTAGAGCAAGACTGGCATAAAAAGGAAAGAGAAAAAAAGAGAGGAACAAAGATTCCGTCCAATTTGCTCTTTTGGGCATTGTGCAAACTGGCCTGTTTCCCAGTATATCACTCTGCCATTGAATAAGGTCAATTGCAGAGCAGTTCTTCAGTCATCCTGATGGGTTTTCATGAGAAAGTGAATGGAGTGCAAATTAGCCAAAGTCGTCACAAGCTTTTTTACTGTCACTCTAAGCCTGACAGTCCAAAGGAAAATGAGGATTAATAAATCTAATGAACTTTCTCTATTCTCCCAGCCAGGTTAGGAAACTATTTATTGTCTCTTTTTTTTTTTTTTTTTTTTTTTTTTTCCCCTCCTGTGTTTCATCCATTTTTTGCCCTACCGTGGTGAAGCATTCGGAGAAGAAAGGAACAAGAGCCCTGCGCGCACACACGCTCTGCACGCACACACGGAGCTTAACCTCTCCAAATCTGCTAGACACAGCCCCAGACATCCCAGAAGAGAAAGGCACTGGCATCACCCTGCAAGCGACTCGAGGTTAGCTCAAGATTTCCACCAATTCTCCCTTCCCCACGCCCTCCAGTTTTAGGTGGGTGCCTACAGCTGCCGAGCTCTGCGGTCACTGTGCTAAACGCGGATGGGAGATGCTCGAGGGAGATGGTTTATAGGAGGCTTAAGAGGAATCTTTTTTAACAGTAGCCTTTTTAAGAGCAAATAAAAACTGGCGTGGAGCTAGGAGGGAAATTGCTTTTAGCAATTCTGCCCACGTGTGGGAAGTAGATTTGGGTACAGCTTCAGAACTGTTACTGATTTTAATACAGTCACAGAATGGGTTGCGTTGGAATGGACCTTAAAGATCATCCAGTTCCAACCCCCTGCCACAGGCAGCAATGCCCCCCAGGAGGAGGCACTGCAGCAGCCACTAGAATGCAGACCTTTAACTAATTCATTAAAACAATTTGTATTTGGGTAGCTTAACTAAGAGAGAAGGGCCTGAAACGCTCTCAGGTCATGCCAGAAGTGATGCAAAAGGCCTCGAGGAGCTGTTTAGCACAGAATCATAGAATGGCCTAGGTTGGAAAGGACCTCAAAGATCATCCAGTTCTACCCCCCCTGCCACAGGCAGGGACACCTCTCACTAGAGCAGGTCACTCAAGCACCTTTTTGTTTGGGAGGTTTTAAATATTTGGCTGTACACACAAAGAAATCTATTTAGTTAAGTCCAGAATAAAGTAGATCTGTGCAAATTCACAGTTGGGGGATTTAAAACAAAAAAAAAAAAAAGCATCATCCCATGTAATTTCTAACATCCTGGTTAGATTGCAGTGGTTTCCATTCAGGAATCTCCCAGGTCCTTAAAAACTTCCCTGAATCAGGCCTGATGCTGTCTGAAACCAGCCATGGATGTTTGCAGAAGGCAGGTTCTTAACCACCAATTACAACAGTTCCCAGGTGGGGAACAAGAGACAAAGAGATCAGTCACTTGCTAAAGTCCATGGAAAGAAGTGCCTGGGAGGAGACCAGCACAAATTTCAGGTCTAAGATTCACAACAAGTGATCAAACTCCTGCTTCCCGAGGAGCAGAGTTCCGTGAATGGTGGAAGCAAAAGGCACCGAAAGCAAAAGTTTGGCACCAGGGTCCTAATAAAAACAGCCCTAAGCTTGTAACAGGGCTAAGAGGAGAGGGAACCACTCACACACAGAGCCCTAAACTCCTGGGTTTTCAGGCTGAAATGCTGAACACCAACAGCAGCTGCACACTACACCAATGCTATTTTTCATCTTCCTTCTGGTAGTGACGAAAAGTGCTCTTGCAGCTCTTGGCTTTCACACAGAATCACACAGAAACATCCAGGTTGGCAAAACCCCTCAGGATCACCAAGTCCAACCCACTCTACAAGATTCCCCTTACACCATATCCCTAAGCACCACATCCAAACCACCCTTAAACACATTCAGGGGTTGCTGACTCCACCACCTCCCCGGGCAGCTCATTCCAGTGCCTTTGTGTTGGTGCTGACCAGAAGTTTGCTCCTGTCCCACCAGAACCTGCTAAAATGACTTCTCTCATTACTAAGAAGCAAAAAGGCCTAAAAAAAAAAAAAAAAAAAAAAAAAAAAAAAAAAAAAAACACCAAAGTTTAATTCTGGAAGCTCCTGAAGAAATTTGCTTCCATCTCCTCCAGGTTTAAATAGAATCATAGAATTCCTTGAAGCCCATAGGTTTCTTTGAAATAACCAAAACTGCAGCAAAGTCCATTAATAATTAAGTACATTGCTGGCTGCATTTATGGCTGCAGTGGCTAACAAACCCAGCTGGGTAAGAACCCAGTTCCCAGCCAAGTCAGAGAGTTGGTTTCAACACTTTGTTTTCAGCTTTTATGTGGAGACTCTTCTCAGTGTAAATTCTTACACATACACACACACTCACACCCCAAGCCCAGAGCCCCCAAGGAAGCTACACACTACAACCTAAGCAAAGGGGAAAGAAAAGCTGTTTAGCATTCAAAGCAACCTGGGGGTTGCTGAGATTTCCTCTCTCCTGCTTTTACAGTCACTTGTCATTCCCTTTAATAGCAGAGAAAACTTTCCTGACCGCCTAAATTATGCCATTCAAGATATTAAGGAAAACACACATCCCCCCCCCAACTCCCTCCCCTCCCCAAGTAAAGGTAAAATTATGCTGCAATCATCAAATCAGCCTTCTCTTCTTTATCCCATCTGTATATTCTCCTGGTGAAGGCTCAAGTATTGCTTGCAAAGCTCCACCAGCAGCACAGTCCTACCTGCTCGCCACTTAAATTGCTGGCATTTTAATCTCATCAAAGAAGCAGAGTTTTTTTCCTTCCTGCTGTTTTGACTTTGCTGTCTCTTGGTCTTGTCACATCCACTAGTTTTGAATAAGTGCAGGACTTGCATTTACAGAATTTGCAATCTGCGAGATTGTTTAAGTGATTTATCAAATGCTTTGATTGAACACTTATTGCTGTTCCAGTTCTGAATCTCATTTAAGCTGACTGGGCTTGACATAAGCCTTTAGAGAGAGTACAGAAACGAGGCTGAGCTGTGGCAGGTAGAGCACGAAGGGGGGAAAACAACCCAAAACTTCCACCTCCATTCAAGCACTTCAGGCCCTGATAACATCGCCCAGGGATTGGATTCCTTATTAAGCACTTTCTGTCTGGTAAACCAGAACATCACCACTCAGCCAGGCTTTGCCTTACTAATCATCCAGCACAAGGCAGTTTCATGATGCAGCCAGCACCACCCAGGTGTGTGAACCAGAAACTTTGTGCTACCTGTGGGACTAAAGTGTCTACGACTTTGGGATGCTCTGCCCAGTAACACAGAGCAGAGTTACAATCACTTGGCACTCACAGCCAGGCCAGAGCAAGACTGATCTCTAAGGAGCTCTGAATTACCTGCAGAGGTTAATGCACATCTGGGGGTTACTGAGCAAACCTGAAGCCACAAGAGCAGAGAGGCTGCAGCAAAGCTCAACGAGGAAGCAACGCGCTGGAAGCAGGCACCACTGAGAGGCAGCTTTTGCACCACGAAAAATCAAAACAGCTCTAACCACAACTTCCTGCTGGCATTCACCTCTCTGATCCTGTGCTCAGCATGCACCCTGCAAGAACTTCTCAGCATCTTGGTTGGATTTCCACACCCAACTCCTTCCAAAGACACAACTCAAGAGGTGAGCTCACCGAAGCCATCAGAGGAGGCTTTGTGTGCCTCACTATCAACCACTTGGTCCCCAGAGGCATAGCTCAGCCCTGACAAGGAGGAAAAAGTCCTTTTAGCAGGCTGCTTTGGAATGGTTCTCTCTACTTTCTATGGAACAGTCAACATCTTAGCTCCACAGATGCTGCAAATCCATCCCTCCTTTGGGATCTGGGTGGAGAAAATGGATGCTGACCTGGGAATGTCGACTATGAGTGGCTGTGAACGTGGCAGCAGCTAAGTGTTAGAGTCTGGCTGCTCCCATTCCTCATGCACCTTCCTGGTTGTGCTGAGGCCACAAGTGAACTACTACAGACTTAGACCAAGGCTTGGCAAGACCTTCTGCACTTGGCATTTCCTGGAAGCAACTAAATGAAGGTTTATAGCTTTTGTCCCTAATTCTGCTTGAATTCATCAGATTCCACAGAGCTTTCCCAAATCACCTCACCTCTGCCCTTGCTTCACCAGGGAAGTGTCTGAGCTTAACCATGAAATTCCTGCAAGAAAGGGCTTCCCTCTTGCTTCATAATTCAAGGCAGGACAATCAGCCTCCAAAAACATTTGCTGCTGCTGCTGCCACACCACCTCCAATGGCACAACCATCGGGAAAGAAAACTTCTGCCTCAACCAAAGCACACAGCACACAAACAGCAGGGTAAAGCAGAGATGGGCCAGAGCCAGGGGAGGTTGCAAGCAGCCAGGATTCTGAGCTGATCAGAGCTTTCATCGCTAACAAGAAGCAAGCAGAGGCGGAATAAGTGCAGAGAATTTGTTCAGCTGAGGAGAGATTAAGCGGAGCTGCTCGCCCAGCGGAGCGGCTCTGAGCCTCTCTTGTTGTCTTTCAGGCTCATGGCTTTTTCAATGCTTCCTCCCGGCTCATGGGGGATAATGCACTTCCAAAAAGTAGGCTCTAGGTATGCACATTCTTAAAATCAACCACTCAACACGCATCCCAATAAAAGTGAGCTTTCCTACCCATTTTCCCCAAGAAAGGAAGCTCAGAGCCCTTTTATGCATTGTGAATGGCCCACCTAATTTAGACTGAATTATACCCTAACCTTCATTTCCCCTTTACTTCTTTGCTCCATTCAGCAGTTTCTGACTTCAGCTAATTCACTAACAATCCCAGCTGGTCCTTCCCAGCTCCCAGTTCTTTAGCACATTGTCCAAGGAAACTATGTGCTCCCATCTACACTGGTATTCCACTCTCCAATTAACCTACTGCTGAGAGGCTTTACCCCCTTTTCCACCAGCCATTCCTCTGCACATACATTTTTTTAACCTTTTACTTCTTGAATTAAACTTCCCAAGATCTCTTCCAGGTGAGGCGGTGTTAAATTTGTTTGCTGAACGTGGTGCTGGTTACACAGGAAGACATAACACAGAGCGGGCAGGGGGGCAGGAGATGGCTGGGGAAGAACTAATCTGCTTGATCTGGAGTGCATTTCAAAGCCCATGTAGCGAGGCACAGATGTTTAAGATACAAGTAAACAAATAACAAAGGGATTTCAGCACTTGCTCCGTGGCAGGCAGATGCTTGTTCTTACTGCTGAAGCCAGGCAGAGATGCTGAGGTCAGCCAGAGGTATGGTTGGCATCTGATCTGCACAGCCCTGCAGTAGCCCTGCCGAGGACACAGAGCTGGGGGGTTCTGCTCTCCTTCTTTCAAAGCAATCAATCCCTCCCCCAGGGTATAGTTAGGGCTCTGGTGATGGTAATTGGGGTCCCTGTGCCACCATGTGCTCTGCACCGGGAACCTTGCACCACTGCTCTGTAGTCTTCTACCCATCGCTGTTGTGATGTTGTCTAAGCAGGGACAGAGATGGACCTGGTTAGTGGGGGCCTGATTTGCACTCATCTGCTTCACAGATGGAAGCTGGAAGGAATCAGCCAGTTCAACTCCCTGCTAAAGCAGGGCACCCACAGTAGCTTGCCCAGGGTCACAATGGCCGGGGGGGGGGGGAAGCTCTCCAGAGAAGGAGACTGCACAACCTCTCTGGGCAGCCTGCTCCAAGGCTCCAGCACCCTCACACCAAACAAGTTTCTCCTCGTGTTCAATAGAACCTCCTGGGCTCCACTTTGTGCCCGTTGCCCCTTGTGCTGTCACTGGGCAGTGCTGAGAAGAACCTGGCCAGAGTGAGCACTGGAGTGACAGGAGTACACCAGGCTAGAAAGAGTTTTGCTGTCTTGGGAGAAAAGCCAAGACCTCAACATCTCTGAGTCCCCTGTCCAACAACTGTTTAATTATACACAGAAAATTCCCACAGCAAATGTCACAAAACCTCACTGGAGCCAGACCAGAGCCCTCCCTCAATCATGGTGAGTGTCCACACACAGCCCATGCTGACCACAGAACATCCTGCTCTGGACTTCCACCGCTGCAGCTACTCCAAACCCTCTCTTCTAGTGCAGATTAAGACCACCTTTAAAAAGGCTTAAACCTCAGTGCCTGCCTCCCGAGAGCCCTTTAACATTTCGTTCTGTGACACAGTGCCAAGCCTCTTCTTTCGAGGCAATCGGCCCAGATCTCATTGCTGACAAGATCCTGGACAGGACAGAGAGAGAGTGCAAATGGGGCTGATGGCTGCAAGGCACCTGCCTCCCCCAGCTCCTCCCTTCCTGGGCATTTCCTTAGAGCCAAGCCAGCCCAGCAGCAGCTCGGTGCTCAGAGAGTGGTTTTCAGCATCAGGCAGTGAGAAAGTCAATACGAGGCAGTGTGTCCATTTGTTTTGATTTATCTCACTAACTTCAATTGACAGTCAATTCATCAGAGCAGGAAAATGCCAGGCCAGTGAAAACACAGCTCAGGAAGGAGAGAGCAGAGTGGGAAAGGCAGAGTGTGGTTAAGGCAGGTAATGAATGAAAGGATCCAGTATCAGTATTTGAGCATTCACGCTCGGAACTTGCTGCGCTCCTGCTCCTGCCAGCGACAGGGTAGGGCCAGCAGGAATTTCACACACAATCTGTGTCACACACACAAAGAGGCCCTTCCCAAAAGGAAGCAACTCTGAAAGACATCAGAAGTCATCACTGGCTCAGATTTCTCAATCTGAAAGGTCTGGGAGATTACTACAAGGTCTCATCAGGAGCTGCAGGCAGCAGGAGAACTGACACTGTCATTGCTGGCTTGGATCTAAAATCCACAGCAAGAACAGAGCTGAAAATAACATTTGCAGCAGAAGTAGCAGTGCAGCACTGCCAGGGAGCAGGGGATGGGATACCTACCCCTCTGTAAGGCTGGAAGAAATGCCCAGAGTAGATCTATGCTCTGCCCACCCCAGCCCTTCCTGAGACTGCCTGTCCCTCCTTCATCTGGGGGCACAATTTGGTGTGTCACCTGGCTTAGCTCCTTGACCTCACAACTCCCCTCTATGTCACAAGTGATCACCTAGACACATTTCAGTTCTTCCTGGGGTGTTTTCTGGGAGGAGTTGGCCCTTAATGCCCCTTTTCCCCCAAGGAACAGCTTCCGGGACGCTTTTAGGGCTGGCCTTTGCCTGATGTTGTGTCAACACCAGCAGTGGCAAGGGGAGCTGGAGGCAGCATTTAGGGAGCACACAGGAGCCTGCCTGATTGCCAGTTGCAGCTCTCCAAAGCCACTGTGTGAGAGATGTGAGAGAGAACCTCCCTGCCTGCTCCTTCTGGAAGATCCCTTGGAAATTAGTTTCCCAGCACCTAGCTCCTCTCTGAAGCTCCTGATTGCCTGTCTCTGCAGGCAGCATGTGCTGCAGCTCACTCTCCACTACACGGAGCAGCAGCACCCTTGCATCTCCACACTTGTTCTGCTGGCTTCATCACATGCTCCTACTACAAGTATTAGATCATTCCTTACACAGCATTTCCAAATTCCCCTTTGTCCACTGCTTCCAGGATTTTGTAAACTTCAGCAGGCTCCACACCTGCTCCTCTCTGAACTCAGCAAATGCAGGGGCTCCACTTCTTCAAGCCTTGGGGAAATTTCAGTTGCCCTCCTCTGTTCTTTCTCCAGCTCTGCTTTGCCTCTCCACACACCAGAGCTGCACACCAAGGTCTATGTAGCAGCACAGTGATGTCCTCTGCCTTCTTCTCAGCATCCTCCCTGCTCAGCCCAGTGTGCTGATGACTGGCTCTGGCCACCCCTCATGATTCTAACCAGCTGTCAGCAGAGGCTGCAGCCTGCCCTCCCTGCCTTCTGCTTGCCAGCTTGAAGTTCAGCATTGCACAAACACAGCCTCCATCCTTCTTCCCTGCACACACTGAATTATGTGACCTTCCATTTATCTCTGTGGGTCGGTTTTGCCCATTCACTGAGGTTTTTCAGGGTTATTGACATTTCAGTCAGCACCAGCCTTGATGTTTAACTTCTGTCTGTGAAGAACTTAGCAGTAACCCCCAATTTCTGCTCCAAAGAGCACAGACAACTCGACGAGAATCTCAACTTCCTGCCTTTTTTGTTTTTAATCAAGCCTGGATGCTTATTAAAACCTAAGCAGAGCTGCAGTGGGCTATAAGAAATTAAGCTTCTTTCTGTCCATTTCCCAGGAAACTGGACAGGAGCCAAAAATAATCTGCCCCCTTCAAATTGAGTATCTGCATTTTCCCTCAACAAGTCCCCAGCAAAGGCAGCCAGCCCCTTTTATCTCCCACGCTGCTGAAATTCATTTTGGAGATGCTGTAAGCACTTTAGAGCAGCAAAAGATATTTCTGAGAGTGGGAGAGGCTGTAAATCAGTGCCTGGAACAACAGCTGAGTTAGTACTCAAGGGCTGAGTTGCACACACCTGTTTGAATGCAATATACAACGGGGGGAAGCTTCCCTAGTGTGGTGTTTGTGCATTATTAAAGCTCTTGCAGTAAGAGATTAAACACAACCACTACTGAGAGCAGAAGGCTGCATCAGCTCTCACAACCCTTCCATATCACCACCTCCAAAACAAGGGCACAAAGAGGGGTTAGGAGCCCAGCAGATGACAGAAATCAAAGCCTGGACATCTAACCTAACCATCTAGAAGTCTCCCAAAGTCTGAATCTTTCTGTTCTAGTCACAAGGCACTGTATTTTGAGGGCTTTTCTTGCTCAGGAAGGCAAATGTCAGGCATTGCAGTGGGGTTTATTGGTCTGTATGGTCACAGGGAGACAGAAGTCTCACAGACAAAATGCCAGGCTTGCCCAGCAGGCTCAGCTCCTCACAGTCTTAAAGCAATCTCAATTCCTCGGTCTTTCAGCTGCACTCTGTTTCTAAACACCTCGTGGTTGATGTTTGCCATTGCCTGACCCTGCACAAGTTGGTTCTTCATTAGGTTTTGGTGTTTCCACATTCCCTCCACACCTGCAGTTCCATCGTTCGCCTCTTTCCTTTCCCACTGAAAACTGAAATACACTCCCAAACCTTCCAATATACCAAATAATCTACTAAAGGTTCAGCATCTCCTCACATTAGGTTTTTATCTCGAGATATTTCTGCTATCCAGGCAGAGCCAGCAGGAGTACTGCAGGACCAGGTTTGGAAGCAGCCTGCTTTAGTGCTCCTCAGCTGACAGCAGAAGACATCCATAGAATAACACAGTCCTAGGCAGAACCACCACTATAAAACCCAAAGACCAAGTCACCGGAGCTGTCTTTATTCCTTCCCTTACAAAAGCTTTCAGGTCACCTCGACTGAAGTAGTCCTGCACAGGGATTCCAGTTGTACAGACAAGGATTTCCTCACCACCACCTCGGCGCAGCAGCCTGTGCCACAGCAGAGTGCCTTTCAGAGTTGTTAAATGTTTCTTTCATTCCATAAAGAGGAAGAAAGCAAAAAGCTGTCAGCACTACAAAAAGATCTGATGCCTTCCAGCATGAAGGGTGGAATTACCCAGGTCCACCAAAGGTAACAACAGCCTCCAACACTCTGCAGCCAGGACAGCCACCCCAACTGCAGCTGACAACTCTCTCCTCCTTCCAGAGGCAAGTATTTATTCCCCTCCTCACAGCAAGCCCCTTGGACTATGGCTGTTGTCAGCTAAAACTGGATCTTTTCTTTCCTGTCGAGCTCACTGGAACACGGTTTCAGCTCCTGCAGCATTAAAATCATCCTCCCAACAAAACTTTTGCCGCTCTCCGCACTAAAACAACTTTCAGGGCACGCTTATGGAACAGGCTTCTTCAAATCTGCTTTAAACCAGTAAACTGGGTTGGAATTTGCAAGAATGCCCTGCTAACAGTTCTGAAAGCACTGCAGCTTGTCTCAGTGTGAGGCAGCTTTCTACAGAGCCTGCACTCTCCTCCTCCCTGCACCCCTTGCGGACAGACTGGCCCTGAGACACGACCCCTGCGTGCAGCAGAGCTGGGGCAGCTCGGGTACTGCTCAGCCCTTCCCCTTTCTGCCTTCCAGAGAGGAGGTTTAGCCAGCTCCCCACATCACTCTCCTTTTCCAAACATTTGGTTTCAGTGATTCCCCACCCCCTCCCACCCCCCCTTTTCTCCTTTTCCCTTTCCCTTACTCCAAGTTTAAGGCAGTTCACCACTTACGGTCATTTACAGCTTACATCTCAGTAAATCCAGAAGGTGTCTGATGAAAAAGAGGGACTAGCCAAGCATCTTAATCCCCCTGTTCATTCATGCTCTCTGTAATGTTCTTTCAGGCCTCTGCTGAGAGACTAGGCTGAAATGAAGGCTGATAAATTAGTCTGGAGGGAAACAAGGCAGATTCTGCTTGTAAAAGGTCATTCCAACTTTGTTCTGGGTGAGGGTTTATCTTGACTGCAGCTGCGACAGACAATGGCCGGGACCTAAACGGCAGAAATCCTAGCTCTGCTCATGAAATTACTGTGCTGATAAGGTAGAATGGACTTCAGTGAGATCTAAATGGGAAAAGGGAGGTGGGGGACAAGGGTGAAATGTAGGTATTTTTGAACATGATTGAACAGGGAAGACACAATAAGATGTACAATTGAAGCAATGGCTCGCCCGGGCGTTATCTGAAAGCCAAGAAACATACTGCTGGCTAATCAGATCAAAAGGGAGAAAATACCCAGGGCTGTGTGCTCAGCAAACTGCCTCTTGCACAAACCCAGGCACCAGCGGGCTCGGGGCTGCACCTCCTGCACCGGGCAAGGTTAGGAAACGCATGAAACAGAAAGGAGGTTCTTAAAGACTGGAGGCGCTGGAGATGCCCTTTGCCAGCCACACGCTGCCAGGTGCAGCTGAGATGAGCCCCACGAGGGAGCACGCACAGGAGAGCTGGGTGAGGACACTGCAATGTGGAAGGTTTGTTTCTCTTTTTTTTTCTTTTTTTTTTTTTTGGAAGCAGGTTTTCTGCATTTCTGGGGCAAAAAGAGCAAATGGTGGCAAGTTGTGACGAGCTGCTCGTCCGCCCGCGCTGCCCCCGCTGTGTACAGAGGGACTGTCCCCGTCAGCTGCCTCTCCTTTATTTACCCATCCCAGTTGAACCTGCACGTCTCTGATCAGTGCAAACACATCAGACGGTCCCAGCACACCATTACCAGCCTGGAACCTGACTGCCCTACCCAGCTGCTCCTCAGCCCTGTGCCTCCACTGAGCCTGCTGCCTGTCGGCTTTCAGAGAGGGCCGAGAGAGGCAGGAGACGAGGAGCGACTCGAGCTGAGCATTTCACGAGGATGCTTTGCCAAGCAGCTGGTCTGAGTCACAACTTGAGGTACAAAGCACACGGTTAGTAATAACATTTCCAGAGACATTCCTCTGCATGGCAATGCTCCTTTCACCCTGCCTGGCCAACGAGGCCACCTTGTCTGACTGCTGAGCTCCTCCTGCAGACATCCTTCCTCCGCTGATGTTTCTAGCTGTGACTCAAGCTCAGCTTCACACCTTCCCTGTATAAAGAGCCCATGTTTTGCAAAGCTGGAAGCTGTCAGCACAAGGCCTGTCTCGTTTTCTACAGCTCCCAATACACAAAAAGAGGAAAGGATGAATAATTAAGCGAAGAACAAGAGCCACCTATGCCCAGCTGCTCCAGAGAGAGCAAAAGACCCAACGCTCCCTTTCACCCCTAGATACTAAACAGCTCCCTCCTGTTTCCAGAGCCAAACAAGAAGCAATCCCAGTGCCAAAAAGTGTGAAGTGCTAAATCCCACAAAGTAAGAGTTGCCACACTTAGCAGTTCTCCAGCTCTGCGGTGCTGCTCCCAGTTTGCTACGGGAAGAGGACAGTGCCAAATTATGCAGGGAATGTCATTTCCCTTTTCTCTCAAAGTAATTAACAGAACATTTTTCCTCTGGAAAATTTGCTGTTGGTACTCCGTGTATCATCCAGAGTGAGGACAAGAAATTGAATTGAAACCCTTCAGACTTCACAAGTAACCAGGAACTGAGATGAGGTTCACTGAAAGGTTTGCTAATGCCCCAAACCTTCCCAGTCTAAACACAGCCCTAAGCATTTAAGCCTTGACTCAAAGCTGAGTAATGACTTTCTCCAGTGTCCTAGAACAAAGTGACTAGGACCAAGGGGCTAGGGATAAGTTACACAGAAAACAACTGGGAGAACAGCTAAACCCTTCCACTGGTGAGGTCTCTCAGGCAGCAAGGGATGGCACAGGTGAGGTGTGTAAGCCAGGGAGCAGCAGCAGCAGCTCAGAACTCAGCAGCCATCTCCCAGCTTCCCTAGAGAATGTGGTTGTGTTTCTGTATCCAGCTTGTGCTGTACCAGCTACCAGCAGGCAGCACCAGGACTCTGCTCAAACACCCAACACATCCCTGAGTACTACACAGGAGTAACCTCCAAGCTGCTGGGTGAGTTCTTTGTGCATGGCTTCCACCCTCAGACGAGTCCCTGGAGTGCTGCCTGCTTCAAAGTCCCATCGAAACCCTACCTTATCCATCGCCTCCTTTACAACAGCCTGCTGAGTTCCAGTGCTCCATCAGCCAGGCTTTCCTGGGAACGGACAAAATAAAGCTTGGATTTCTCTGTGGGTTAACATTCCAGAGGAAGCAGCAGTACCCTGCAAGGCTTCTGACACCGACAGGAGCTATTTTCCACCACTGTGGTCCCCCCTGAGCTTTTCATGGGATTTACTTTTCCTTTTTTTTTTTTTTTGTCAAAGTGGGGATGATAAAATCCTGGTTCAGAAGTTGGTATTCATGGATGTCTCTCAAAGATGAAAAGAATATATTTATTTCCTTTTTCTGCTTGTGAATCAGAATGTTCTATTTAAAGCAAGTGCCCTCTGCCGGATTGCTCATGAGTTATTACCCCTTATGGAAATAAAGGAGAAATATCAGGAGGTATTCTTAGTCATTCCCTCTTCCCCTGTCTCTTCTTTTTTTTTTTTTTTCCCTTAATTCCTTATATACCCATGTTTTAGAGAAGTGCCTAAGATAGAGCAAGACATCTTAGCATTCTTGGGCCCAAAAAAAGCTTGACTCTTTTAACCCCGACACTGAGGCATTTTGGTAAACGGCAAAAACCAGCCCAGATTTCAGCCCTGACACTGGCAGAGCTCAGTCTTCACTTCAATCAATTAACCCTCCCAATGGATTGAGTCGAAGAAATGGGATTTTGCCTTTGACACCAACCAGCAGCTGCCCCACAGCCTTCCTTGCTTTTTCCTTGCTGCTCCTTTTTCTGCATCAAAAGCAAGAGGCCACCAAAGAGGTCTCCACACCAAGCATAGGGAAACAGCCTAATGATGGACAGGACCTGGGAGCTGACTCTTCCCCTTCCTCAAGGGTGGTCTCCTTACACCACCACCATGCAGAAAACGGCAGTGTGGATGTTCTCAGTCCAGTTGTTCTCTGGAGAGGAGACAGCATCTAGCACCTACAACACTGAGCAACTTTGTTGGCCTAAAACTGCACGGTATAGAGGCTGTTTAGAGTCCAGCAAAGCTCTTTGTCCTCCCACCAGCCCAGGTGGCTCAAGGCCTCATCTAACCTGGCCTTGAACACCTTCAGGGAGGAGGCATCCACAACCTCCCTGGGCAACCTGTGCCAGAGTCTCCTTACCCTCACTGTGCAGAATTTAGCATCACAGGCTGTAAACACCATTAATAAAATGCAGTTCTTGGTTGCTTTGTTTTAACTGACGTTTTAAGAGATACTATTTGCTGCAACACAAAACTTTCCTCGAACTGGGTGACCTAAGGGAGTTGGAAATGGATGAGCTTTAAGGTCCCTCCCAACCCAACCTATTCTGTGAATGCAAGAACATCTAACTGCTTCCAAATTCCGGGCAGCCCAGTCGCTGACTTTCCCTCCAGGATGCAATTCCCATTCTTCTCTCCATTAGCAAACCTAAACAGAGCCGTGATAAATATCTTTATTTACTCAGCAGAGTGATCACAATCATTATGTGGGTTTTATTTATGTTTTTTTCTTTATGGGCCCAGAGGCAATAAAGTGAAAAGAAGCTGTGATTTATTTGGGGTGCTCTCAATGGGATGTTCTGTGTCAGCAGGCAAGGAAGAAATAGGATCAGGAGAGCAGAGCAGAGCAGAGCAGAAATGCAATCACCTCACACTAAATAATAATTTCAGGGCTTTTAGTTTGGGTGGTGTCCTTTAAGGAGGTCTTTTTAAAAAAAAAAAAAAAAATATATATATATATAGGTAGCTAAACATACTCAGCACAGTGGTGCTGGGGAGTGAGGCAGGGAGGGAAAACACAGAAGTGTCCTGTCCAGCGCTTCCTGAATCATCCCTGCCAGGGGGTGGAGGCCAGAATGAGACATCTCATTTTTATGAGTATGAAAGGAGCATGAATCACTCACTGCCATCCCCTGGTAAGAGCCCTTCAGTAATAGGTGTGGCTGGACTCCAAGAGGAGTTATTAAAAACAGATTCCCCAAAGAAAATATTGGGAGGAAAATGACGTGAAGCAAGGGGATAGTGAAGGTTTGCTGCAGGTAGGGCAGGACACACACTCCTGCAGGCTTAACCCAGCTCCTCCTGTCTGGCTAAAAGGAAAAACATCCATCATAATCATACTAAACCTTTCCTGTTTTATCAACTTACAAGTAAGACACAGCACTCTGCATCCCCTACCATGTTTTAGGCTGTTGGGTGAAATAATAATAGAATCAGCCAGGCTGGAAGAGACCTCCAAGCTCATCCAGTCCAACCTAGCACCCAGCCCTGGCCAATCAACCAGATCATGGCACTAAGTGCCCCATCCAGGCTTGTCTTGAACACCTCCAGGGATAGGGACTCCACCACCTCCCTGGGCAGCCCATTCCAATGCCAATCACTCTCTCTGGGAAGAACTTCCTCCTAACATCTGCAGAATCATAGAAGCACAGAGGTTGGTAGAGACCTCTGAGATCAAGTCCAACCACTCCCCTAGAGCTCACAATTCCACCACTACTGCTAAGCCACCACCACTAAACCACATCCCTCAGCTCCACATCCACACTGCACTGCATTTTAACCTGCTGAATTAGCATCCCTAAGCCTTAACTAACAAAACCCAGCGAGCAGCCTCAAGCCCAGGCCTTCCTACACACCTACTCGTGGTCTGCTGCAGCATCCTCTGCCAGTTCCATCCTTTCTGCTTCCCACAGCTGCTGGATGTTTAGCTAAACCCAGAGGCATTTGGCAGCTTGCAGACTGGCTGTGTTCAGAGGCCAGATGTGTCCTGCCCAGCAACTAAACCAAGAGCTTCTAGCAAAGCTGAGCTATTGAACGGCCACTTCAAACCCTGGTGTAAAGCACTTGTAGGCATTGCCACTTTTCTGCCACTCTCAGGCCAAGTCTGACAACAAATTTCCCGTGATGGAGGGCAAAACCTCCTTTGTGCAAAAGGCAGGAATATGCTGTTACAACGAAGGAAGCGATGACTACTGAAAAGCAAACACAAGAAGCCCAGGTTTCAGGATTTGGGTGGGTGAGGTGTCCACAGCAGTGCCATTATCAGGAGTACAAACCACAGGAAATGGAAGTGAGAAACACGGCCCCAGAAGGTGGCTGGGTGTGAAGAACAGATAGCTTATAAATACACCAAGATAAACACACTTGCAAGGCAGCAATGTCCCTCACCGAGCAGGCAATTCCAGTCTAGCCGTGATTAATCTCTCAATTAAGCAGTTAAGGAGTTGTGGGTAGGAAGTCTTACGGCAGCCTTCAACTTTCGAGTCATTGCAGGACAAAACTGCAAGCTGCAAAGAGAAGCACTGCCCAAAACTGCTGCCAAGCTGCACAAGGAGCACTCCTCAGGGTGCACCGCAAGGACTGGGCTGCTCAGAGGCATCCCTGCTGTCAGGAACAACACATGGAGGCCAAAGTCTGGTCAGCAAGTTAGAGTGACACAAAACACCTCCTCTCCTCCTCTTCTCTCACTGCTAACTATCTGCCTGCTCCAGTTTACTACAGAGGACAGCAACAACCCCCAAGTTACAATCTCCAGAAGCTGCCTAGAACACTTCTTGAAGGCTTTTTATGACCTCACACTCACAGGGAACCAACATCCCTGGGTGACATTCGAGGTGGAACTTGCTGGGGTCCCAAGCAACCTGATGCAGCTGGAGATGTCCCTGCTCACTGCAGGGATGCTGGACAAGATGACCTTGAAGGGCTCTTCCAAGCTGATGCATTCTGTGCTCATGTGACACAGGCAGACTACTTCCTACAGGAATCCTACCCCTGTGTGAATTCCTCTTTAGCAGATGAAGGTAGTTGGATGCTTTGCTCCCAAGTGGAATGCTGAAGGCACCCAAAGAGAGAAAAAGAGCTTCTAAACTGCCTTTAAGGGTAGTGGGAAGCAGAACACTTCAAGAAACACCTGCAAGTACGAGCAAGGTGAGAAGAGAGAGTGTCAGGGTGGGTCTAAGACAGTGTTTGAGGACATCTGATGGAGGACAAAGAGTCCTTCCCTTCACGTCTGCAGTGTACCTGCCAAGGCCGAGAAGAAAGCAGCGCCGCTGAAACACGAGAAGCAGCAAGAGGAGGGAAGTTTGTTCAATTACACTCAAAAAAATAAACAGTATCACAAAGTCAATGCAGGCTGAGGCTGGAGATAGGACTCCTATCAGGCCTGGCAGAGTGGGCACACAGGAGTGTAAATACAGGCTTTTATCTGACATCTAAGACACAAGGACCAAGCTCGGCCAAGGTCACAGAACAAAACCATTTGTGTTGCTCACACTTGGTCTGACTTCTGGCAGCCAAGGAGGCAACTCTTTGGTCCTCAAAATTCACTGCCTTCAAAAACCACCCAAAGCAAACCCAAAGCAGCAAGTGCCTCCTATGGACACAGAAAAATCACAGGCTCACAGGATGTCAGAGGCTGGAAGGGACTCAAAGAGATGATCCAACCCCGCCGCCAGAGCAGGACCATCCAATCTAGCTCAGGTCACACAGCAACACATCCAGACAGGCCTTGAAAGTCTCCAGAGAACCTCTCCACAACCTCTCTAGGAGTTCACCTTCCTGTGGGAGCCATCTTCACATCACAGCCTACAAGGAATCAGTGTTGCCCTTTCCAGGGGAAAACTGTGCTCAGCTTCAGAGGGTCCCTCAGGTGAGCAGCATATCAGGGGCATCTCAAGCTGCCTCCTGCCTATAGCCCCCTCGAAGATGCAGCTGTGTTCAGGATACTACCAGCAGCAATTCTCTCCTCAAAGAAGCCCCCATGCTTTGAAGCCAAGGCAGCAATGGTTATCAAATGTTCTCTGACAGCCTGCACAGGAAAAGCAGCTGACACCAAGATGAACTTCTGATGGGAATCCAGACTCATTCATCTGAATTTCCCTTAGAAGCAGAGGATAGTTTGGGGTTGGAAAAGCCCTCTGAGATCATCCAGTCCAACCAGCAAGTCAGCACCACCGTGGCCGCCAAACCATGTCCCCAGTTGCCATGGCCACAGGTTGTCTGAACACCTCCAGGGATGGGGACTTCACCACTTCCCTGGGCAGCCTGTGCCAGTCCCTGACCACTGCTGCACCACAGAAATTGTTCCTCATATCCACCCTAACCCTCTCCTGGCACAATTTCAGGCCATTTCCTCTCCTTCTATCACCTGATACTAGAGAGAGGAGACCAAACCCTCACACTCTCACCTCATTCCAACCTCCTTTTAGGAGGTTTCCTGCATCAGGAGAGAGAGAAAAGGAAACTCCCAACTCAGTCATTCAATCAAACTCTTGATTTTAGCTCTTCAGACATTTCCAACTGCAGGAGGACAAAACATGACTGAGTTTTGGTTTTATACCAAGGGGTTCAGTTTCTGTTGTTAGTTTTGGGGTTTTTTTGCCTTTTCCTGCACTTTGGACGAGTTTAAAAAAACCAAAAAAGGTAAATAAAAACATCTGGACGTGCTTCTTGGGGCTTCACAGAAGCTAACTGCTCACTGATGTTGCAGACCTCACAATCAAGAGTGTAAATATGATCAGACACAATTTAGAATGTTAATGCTTAACTTTGGCCTTTTCTGACCTTGTTTGCTAAGAAAAAGAGCTTCTGTGCTTGCCCTCTGGGCTTCTCCACTCACTAAGTCTTACAGTTCTGTCCTTAGCTGCTCCCCTCCTCCTTACTCCAGCAGCAACCCATGGCTTTACCTCAGCTGTTGGCCAAAGGAGGCAACAGGCCAAGTCACTGCTTCACCCAGGGGAAAGGGAGGGGAAATTCAACTTCCCCATCCTTGGAGGGATAAGGTTGGGCTGGCCAACAGCAGCCAAACCTCTCTGAAGCAGCACAGCCTCCTCCTCAAGGCAGGAGGCAGCAGATGGATGAGCAGGAGCGGGTGTGCAGTGCTGGGGTGGGTGTCAGGGCTAGGGCAGAGAATCCATTACACATCACAGACTGGACACTGGATGCACTGGGATAGGGATGTGGACACAGAGCACAAATCACAGAATGGTGTAGTTCGGAAGGAACCTCAAAGCTCATCCAGTTCCAACCCCCTGCCATAGACAGGGAAACCTCCCAGTAGAGCAGGTCGCTCAAAGCCTCATCCAATCTGCAATCACATTCTGTGCTCCACAACCTCCGTGGACAACCTGTGTCAGTGTCTCCCCACCCTCATTGTCAAGAACTTGTTCCTACTCTCCAGTCTTTCTTCCCTCTCCCAGCTCAAAGTCATTGCTGCTCAGCCTAGCACTGCAAGTTCTCATCAAAAGTCCCTCCCTAGCTCTCCTGTAACCTCCTTCTGTGATTCTGTCATCCACAACCTCCCTGGGCAACCTGTGCCACTGTCTCACCACTCTCACTGCAAACAACTTCTTCCTAACATCCAGTTCCAATCTCCCCTCTGCCAGTTTAAACCCATTCCTCCTCATCTTGCCATTACAAGACCTTGGGCTGCATTGCCCTGTTCACAGAATCTGTAGCCATTCATCATGGAATGGGTTGGGTTGGGTGGGACCTTGAAGATCATCAATAGGTTGGACTCAATGATCCTAGAGGTCTTTTCCAACCTGGTTAATTCTGTGATTCTGTGAGTTCCAAGCCTCCTGCCCTGGGCAGAGCCACCTCCCACCACACCAAGCTGCTCAAGGCAATCACTGAATTCCTCCAATATCTCCTAGGGGCACAGATACTTTCAAAGCAAGAATACAGGAGCAGAAGAGCCTAAAATGGTTTCTGGGGCAGCCCCAGGAAGGCAGGGAGAACGAGAGGATTTTGCTTAGCTCTCAGGGAAAAAAAAAATGACTTTCACATTTCTTTATCTTTGCCGCAAGAACTCCAGGACACGGAAGGTGTTAATGGGTACATGGGCTGGTTCTCTGGCCAGTTAATAACAGCTGCCCAGCTGACATGGGCTGCAAGTCAAAGGTAACAGCCCCAACTACAGAACATGATGCGACTAATCACACTTCTGCCACGGTGACAAGTTCTGAACACGAGCTGGAAATGACAAGCACTTAAAAGAAGTGACCCAACAGCATTCACAAACCAACCTTCGCAAGTGGTGCCAGAGCAGTGCTGGGAGCCCCAAGAAGAACTCTTAAAAAGGCTTTCTGCTGCCTCTTAAAAAGGCTTTCTGCTGCTTTGCTTTTTTTTTTGTTGTTGTTTTTTTTTTCTTTTTTAAAGCAAAGTCACTGCTGCTGCCCCCAGGCCAGGCAGGGCTCAGGCACAGTTTGCACAGAAGACAAAGGAATGTGGTTAGCAGGTTCCACAAGCTTACCTCCCATCCAAAGTTTGTCTCCTTTAACGTGCTCCTTTGAACTGTCACATAGGGTCCAAATCTTTCCCCAGCTTCAATCTTCTTTTTGGCCCAAATCCCTAGCCCTGCCCCTGGAATCGAAGATTCTCTCAGTTCAAAATCTGGTGGGATTGGAATGTCCTCAGGAATGTAGACGGGAGCTTCATAAGGTGAGCCCTCCTTGGGAGTGAAGTCCTCACTGGTGGGAAAGGGTGATGGAGGTCCGACAGGAATGGGGGACATGATACTGTCCTCTGTTTCCTCCTCTGCACTTTCGCCAGCAAGGAGATCAGGGTCGGTCTCGTACATATTATTTACAATCTCGCTGTCACCTAAAAGGGGAAACAGCAGAAAAAAACATGCTGAAAACACTCAGGTGAACATCAAGTTAAGGCTCCTGGTGGGACAAAGCTTCATCGAGCCTACTTCACATGCTTGAAGGTGGGGGGGGGAGGAGGAAAGGTAATCCTTGCCTATGGAGCTGAGGTGGGAATGCTGCTACTACACAGTGCTCAGCGCTGCTGGAGGAGGAGATGGAAGCTACCTGCTGGCCTGTCACCTCCTGCTGGGTCAGAGGCACTGCAGGGGTTGTCTTCCAGTAACAGGAATTGCAGAATCACAAAACAGTTTAGGCTGGAAGGGACCTTAAAGATCACCTCCAAGCCCCCTGCCATGGCCAGGGATACCTCCCACTAGCCCAGGCTGCTCAAGGCCCCTCTAGGGAGGGGGCATCCCCAACCTCCCTGGGCAAGAACTGTTTACTTAGTATTGGGGTTTCTTGGGCACACAGCAGCTGTGGCTGATGTGACCCTTCCAGGTACATCTCAGCAGCTGCTTTTCCTAAGCCTCCACTTCAGCTGTGTCAAGTAGTAGAACAAAAAACCTCACAAAACACAGAAGACTGGAGCAGGATGTGTGTAAAATAATGGCAACATGTTAAGGAGGAGGAGTTAACATTTCTAACTGGAAGCCAGGCTGGATGAGGGCTGGAGCAACCTGGGGCTAGTGGGAGGTGTCCCTGCCCATGTCAAGGAGTTGGAACTGATCTTCAAGGTCCCTTCCAACCCAACCCACTGTAGTATTCTATGAACCCAGTCAGAAACACCAGGGCAGATCTTTCATCCCCAGCATCCCCAGCAGAGTTCAGCCCAGTGCCTACAAAGGCTGGGAATCAAACTGACCTGAAGGACAGGGAGTGTGTGTGTGGGGAGAGCAAACACCACTACCCCCCAAAGCAAACACCCTTAATGCTGCAGGCATTTTAAAGCTTCATTTTCCAGCAACAAATTCAGAGAAGTCCAAGTCAATGCCAATGTCAAACCTGTACCAACATGCAGCCATTTGCTGGGTTGATACTGGTTTGGATGAGCTAAAAAATGTTCTTCAGACACCTCTGCTTCTTCCATCACTCACCAAAAAAAAAAAGCCCAAGTAATGGGAGATGTGTTTACCAGAACACATGGGAAGAAAACTGACTAACAGCAAAAGGCTGAGAGCAAGCAGTGGACTGAGAAGTGCTCAGAGGAGCACTCTGAAGTGGCCAACGCTGATGCTGCTCCCTTCAGACACACACTGCCCCCATGTCACAGCACCACTGCTGGGTGCAGCTCTGCTCACAAACTGCCACATTGCCTTCAAATCCAGTTAAGGCTCAACCAAAGAGGTTGATCTTCCGAAGGAGGAGCCTCAGGGCTTCTTCCTGCTCTTCCCTACAGAGATGGGATGCCAGGAGTCGCATGGACCAGTACAGACCCAGCCACAGTGCCCCACCAAGAGCTTGGACAAGGCAGCTGGAGCTCTGCTTTGACCTTTCCTTCTCTGTCACAGAGCCAGCAAAGGCAGGAGCATGGAAGCTGAGCAGATGTCAGAGCTGGGAGCCCAAGAATCCACTGCACTTTCCTGTTTTCAGACCCAACCTCTGCTCGCTGCAGGGGACAGATGGACCAGATGACCTTTAAAGGTCCCTTCCAACCCAAACCATTCTATGATTCTTCAACATTAATTGTTCCCTTCCCTCTTTTGCTTTCCTGACCACACAAAACTTTGAAATTTAAGATTTACGATGACAACATTAATAACATTTCCCAAATTTTATTATTATTATCATTCCCTACAGACACAAAATTCTGGGTTCTGACCAACTTTCCCTCGGACTTGGCTGCAGCGAAGCTCCCCCAGTCAAAGCACAGTCTGTGTTTGGAACACACTTAGGAAAAGCAGCAGTGCTGAAAGCTTCTCAGCAGCCTGATCACCCTGCCCTGCCCAGAAGACTTAAAATCTTTGGGATGTTATTTACCTCCTGGGATCGCTGCTGCTAGACAGAGCCTTTTGCCATTCCAAGCATCACAGTCTGTACTGAGCAGTTCTTCAGGCATCATCAAACCATCAGTTTGGGAGACTCTCTTTGTTTCTATGGCTTCAAAGTTCTCCTATTACTGTGCTCCTTAAATCCACAACTTCTTTTCTCTACAAAAGCCCTGTTTGTGGCTCAGTTTTTCTTGTCTTGCCAGGTCAGATGAGGCCTTGAGCATCTCAGGCACTGGAATGAGCTGCCCAGGGAGGTAGTGGAGTCACTGACCCCGGGATGTGTTTAAGGGTGGTTTGGTTGTGGTGCTTAGGGATATGGTTTCAGGTGAATCTTGCAGAGTAGGGTTGTAGGTTGGACTTGGTGATCCTGAGGGGCTTTGCCAACCTGGATGTGTCTGGGATTCTGTGATCTCCAGGGAGGGGACATCCACAGCCTCCCTATTCCAGTGTCTCCCCATCCTCACCGCAAAGAATTTCTTCCTCATCTCCAATCCAAACCTGCTCTCCTCAAGCTTCGACCCAGTCCCCCTCCCCTAATTGCTCTGTCTTCCAAGTTTTTGCCACATTAATTGGAGTCCTCATTAGCACATTAGAATCTTCCCTTGGAGTGGAAGGTGGTGAGCTGATAATCTCATGCCTCTATTGAGCAGAGCTGATCTTACTCCCAGATAGAGGGAGTTTACCTGGCAGAAAAACTACAGTTTCAACAGAGAGAAGGCTAAAATGTAATAATTCTTTTTAAAAAGTTAAAAAGTAATATTCCAAAACAGCCACCAGTAAGGAAATGATGATTCACTCTGCAGAGCAAAAAATTAGTTTGCATGAAATTACATTTAGGTATAGCTGCGGCACAATAAAGCCACAGTTATTAATTGCAAATTAATCCTGAATTAAGTGTTCCCATCAGCTTGGAACCATGGAATTTCAGCCACTAATTGATCTATAGCAGGGAGCAGTAGTTCCTTCCAATTCTACTGCTCCCAAAGCAAAAAGAGATGTTTGTTACTACCCAGCTTCTTCAACACTACGCTGGGGTTGCTCATTCTGGAGTAGAGGAGGCTAAGAGGAGATCTCAGAAGATGGAGTGAGGTGGGGGTTGGTCTCTGCTCCCTAGTCTCAAATGATAGGAGAGGAAATGGCCTGAAATTGTGCCTGGGGAGGGTTAGGCTGGAGATAAGGAAAAGTTTCTTTGCTGCAAGAGTGATCAGGGATTGGCTAAGGCTGCCCAGGGAGGTGGTGGAGTGCTCATCCCTGGAGGTGTTGAAGGAATGTGTGGTCATGGCACCTGGGGGCATGGTTTGGTAGCCAGGGTGGTACTGGGTTGATGGTTGGCCTGGATGATCTCAGAGGGCTTTTTCAACCCAAACAATTCTCTGATTCTCTGATCCCTGCTGACCATGTCCCATAAGAACACACCTATGATGATGCCAAACATCAGAAGCCTGAGACAGGACTTACCACAACCAGCTCTGAACACAGTAAGGAAAAAGAGGAGGAGAAAGAAAAAGATAAGTCCCAGTGAGCCCAGAACACATCAGAGATGGGAAGCCTAAGAGTGAAAATGGTAGACTGGAAGGGGAGGAAGTTTTGGGGATTTTTCCAAGAGGAGTTAATTGCTGAGCTACAACACTTGCAGAGAGCAAAAAGGGATTTTTTTTTTTCTTTTCCACATCCAAAAAGGGGAAAGAAAAAAAAAAAAGGGGGGAGGGGGATGGGGAAAGAGGGAAACAGATGAAGGGGAAAAGAAAAACACATTTGTCATACAATACAAGGAGCTGAAGTATTTTGGGAACAGATTTGCCATCTCTCAATTAAACATGAGGCAGCATGACTGTGCTTTCATTGCACAGTAGTTTCCACTATGATAACAAGTCCAACAACCGCCTCATTGTGGCCCGTGCAGCAGCCAGAGGGACTCCCACAGTGCATATTAATGACTGACCTCTGATGTCATCGAGGGGAGAGGGGGGGGGAAACAGCACCCAACCAAAAAAAAAAAATCACACTTTTCACTGCAGCACGGAAGAGAAGCTCCTGGCTGCCAAGGGGAAGAATAGCTGCAAAGGCAGGGCTGGGCTGAAGGTAGCCAAGCCCCAGCTCTCCCCTCAGAATGCACCTTCTGTCTGCAGGCACATCTCTGCCTCTCCCTTCTGGTTTTTTTTCTCCCCTCCTTTTTTTTTTTCCTTCTTTACGCCCAATAAAGATTTTCCTGAGTTCATGCCTAAGGAACCTGGTGAAGGCTTTACTAAAGAAGAGGATTTTGATTCCTTCGCCAACAATTTTTTTTTTTTTTCTTTCCTTTCTCCCTCCCTTCCAGCTTTTGAGAAACACAGAGAAGTGCCTGCTGCAGCTTCACAAATGTTTCCTCTGCTAGAAAGTGCAGCCCTCCTTCCTCAAACACCTCACCAGAAACCAGCCTTCCTAAGCAGGATCTGCTCCAGAAGCCTGAAAATACTTGTGGTCGCTGTAAATGTTTTCCCTCCTCGTATTAGCAAGTCAAATTATTTTCTCCTCTATGATTAGCCTCTTTTGCACTTAAGAAACAGGAATTCCAACCGAGTTGAAAAGCAAAACCAGGTTTATTGGAGCATGACCCGGGAGCATTTTCAGATGGCACAAGGGAAATATAAAGACACTTTGGTACTGGGCACTGCTCCTCTCCTGTCTTCTGCAGGACCATCAGGCCACTCCTGATGACATTTTCACTTACTGTGAAGCTGAACCCAGAATCACAGAATTAACCAGGTTGGAAGAGACCTCTAGGATCATGGAGTCCAACCTATCACCTAACCCTTCGAATTAACTTACCCATGCCACCAAGTGCCTCATGCAGTCTCCTTTTAAACACCTCCAGGGATGGGGACTCTACCACCTCCCTGGGCAGCCCCTTCCAATGCCAATCTCTCCTGCTGTGTAGAACTTTTTCCTAACGTCCAGCCTAAACCTGCCCTGAGGGCCTGGCTACAACCTTCCTTCAGGTATCTCCAGAGAGCAATGAGCTCTGCCCTGAGCCTCCTCTTCTGCAGGCTGCACACCCTCAGCCTCTCCTCGCAGGGCTGTGCTCCAGCCTCCTCCCTACTCTTCCTGCCCTTCTCTGGACACCTTCCAGCACCTCAAAATATTTCTTAAATTGAGGGGCCCAGAACTGGACACATCTGCACCCACATCTGACTGACCTCCCATTGCAGGAGGAGTCAGCAAGCAAGGTCATCACTTTGCCTAGAGTGCCCATCAGAACCTTCCAGGTCGCCCTGGCTGCCTATTGTGCCCTTTCTCAACCTCTGAGCTCCTCTCAGCATTGCTCTGCATGTAACACTACTGGTTAAAAATAAATCAAAGCAGAGAACACCTCCTTGCTCAGGAGCAACCTCGGGCTCTACCCAGCTCCATGCCGGAGGGGCTGACTGCTGCTGCTGCTGCTCCTCCAAATCTGGCCCGTGGGATGTGGCCCTTGGCTGCTGACAACCAGGCTGTCCCACATCTGCCCCTCTTCTAGCAGCAAGTATTTCAGCACTCTGGAATGTCTGCTTATGTGAAAAGCAGGACAGAAATACAACTTGACCTTATTGTTATTGTCACGAAACTAAAATTAGTCCTTCAAAGCTCACTAACAAAATTGCCGCCTCAAAGGCCCCATTGAGAGGTTGTTGCCACAGATAATCAGATATGGGCAGGGGCTGAAAATCTGTGTGACACCAATGAGGTTCTTCTGACAATGAGAATGATGCTTTAGCACTGGGGAGAGACCCTCATGAATAATCTATTTAAAGGTTGTAAGGAAAGGAGGGGGGGGGGTGTTAATAAAAAAAAGTCTGATGTTAAAGGAAATGATGGTGTCAGGTTTGGGGTGGCTTTTTGGTGGGGTTTGTGTTTTCTTGTGGCTGTTATTGTTCTAAGATGGGATTAGAAGGCAAATAATACCACTAATGCTCAATATCAGAATAACAGAGAAGATAAATCTCTGCTCAGGAAATCGCCACCATCTGAAATCATAGAAGGGTTTGGGTTGGAAGGGACCTCAAAGCTCAGCCAGTTCCAACTCACCCCACTACAGGCAGGGACACCTCCTACTAGAACAGGTTGCTCAAGGCCTCATCCAACCTGGCCTAGAACACCTCCAGGAAGGTTGTGGAGCATAGAAGCACAGAATGTGATCTTTGGCCACATTCTGTGCTTCTGTGATCCACAACCTCACTGGGCAACCTGTGCCAGTGTCTCGCCACCCTCACTGTAAAGAACTTCTTCCTAACATCCAGTTTCAATCTCCCCTCTGCCAGTTTAAACCCATTCCTCCCCATCCTGTCATTACAAGACCTTGTCAATAGTCTTAAGAATTCCTTAAAGCATCTTCTATCCTCACAGCCACTGCAAAGAGCATCTCCAGCTTCTTCACAGAAAAGCACAATAAAAATGAGCTCATGAGTAAGCACAGCCTGCCTTCAACTTCACTGCCCTACTCTAAACTTCTCCACTCAGAGCTGCCATGGAGAGCAAGGGGAGGAGGATGCTCTTGCCCAAGGGATCTGTGTAAAAGCAGCTATTTTTACTTCTGAACAAGGAGAAGGATCACAGGTACCCACTGAACTCTTACTTTGCTGGCCTCAAGCCCAAGAAAAGAATTCAAGCAAAAGAGCAGAAGCATGAAGGTTATTGGGCTGTATGGATCCTCCTTTAGACACATTCCCTAGGGAAGAAAACAAAACAAGCAACCCAAAACATTCTTGGTTGAGAGCTAGGATAGAAAGGAAGGGTGGAATATTGCACAGCTCCAGAAACCAAGACCACCTACATCTTTAACTCTGGGCTGGCAGGATTCTGTCTCCATCTGCTGTACCTTCAGCAGGCTAAAGTGGTTTTTATGAGCCGCTTGTTGACTGGCAAAGCTTGGATGGAACCATCAACATTAAGCTTGCATCAGCCAAGAGTGCAAATACTTGCACTAAGTAAAGCAGTTTACCACTGCCAGGTGCCAGGGTTCTTCACTCCTGAGTGTTGCGCTGCCCATCCAGAATTTACTGCAGGTAAATTACAACAAGGTCCTGCCTCACTCCACTGGGAATTCTGCTTCCAGAATTCTGCCTTGCCACCAGCTCTTGCTCTGTCCTGAATGGGGCAGAAAGCTGCCAGCAAGACACAGCCCAGGACTCCGAAGAGACATCTATAAATCACAGAGGACACAGGAAAGCACCAAACCACCCCAAGAGTGACTTCAGAACAGTGAACAATCTTAGTGATCAGATTGCCACCTGATGGCCACAGCTGAAATACAATAGAGGATCAGAAACCTCCTCTCTAAGTTGGGCTGGAGCTGGCTGCCCTTGGGCACAGGAGCTGGAGTCCTGCTTTCCACATCTCCCAAGCACTTGGCATCCCCAGGAGCTGGCTGTCTCCCACAGGCTCACCTGCTTCAGGAGGCAGGTCTGCAGTGTGCTTTGCAAAGGGCAGCACCAAAACAAAACAGCCAAAGTGTCCAGGATGACTCCAGCATGGTTACCTTAGGAATGGTTTCCAAGCCTCTCCACTGAGGAGGTAACCAACTCTTGGCAAGGCAGCTCACCTACACAGCCACAATTGCCTCACCACATAGGGAGGCTTCAGCCTTTAAAAAAAAGTGTGCACATAAAAGGCAAAGACCTAAAACTCAGTGCAAGGCCATCCCTGGAGGCTTGTCTAAAATATCTGCCTTTGCTTCTGCCAGAAAGGATGCAAATTAGTGCCCAACAAAACTTATTTCTCTTTCACGAAAGATGAGACTGAAGCATCGAATGCTTCACGGACATCCAGAAACAGCTCTGCCTCCATCATCCCCAGAAGTTATTTGTTTATCTGCAGTGGCTGGAAAGAAAGGGCATTTTAAAAAATAAGTTACTTAAGATCCTCGAGTCTGTTACACAAATTCTTCCTTCCATTCTCTGCCACCTTTCTCCTCCAGCTAAGCTGTGCTGGTGTCTACAGCATTTGCTAGAGGGTGCTGGTCGGGAAGCAAACGTTCAGCAACCAAAACAGAAAGTGGCAAGCAGCAGCAGCCTCCTGCACACACGTGGGGCCAGGGCTCTGCATGGTTCTCACACTGCAGCAATGCTCTCAAAGATTTTTTTTTCCATCCTACTCTTCGTTCCACAGAAGGAAAAGTAAATTTTGCTTTAAAAGAGCGTTTAGAAATGCTTCTTTTCCCCCCCCTCCCCTCATTCATTCATTGATGCAAAGCCTGCATCTTCAGATGTTTTACAGTTGGGAAAAAAAAATGCTTGGGTCATAAACACAGGAGGAGGGAAGTGGTCACGGATGGGAAGTGGTTTTGCCAACATGCCACTGCACCCAAGGAGTGCCACACCATCTGTTCTGACCTTTGAGTCGTTGTTCTGCTCACACAGAGGCTGTTTTTTGTGAAAAGGAGCCTGGAAGTGAGTGGTCAGGCAGCAGCAAACTGACAGACCCTGATTGCCAAGCTCAGGGACATCACTTGGTGGCAATCGACGCCCGAATTATGCCAACCCCCAACACTCCCTTTTGCAGGGCTGCTCAGGGACGGGTTTATTTCTCTCAGTAAAATTCAGCCCAAACGCAGACAAATTCGAACACCTCTCCCGTGCAAAACTCCAGCAAAGAACAAGCTCTGTGCACTACTCCCTCCAGGAAACTGCCCCAGCTCCTGCTGACCGAGTGCCCCAGTCTGTCTGTCTGTCCTCCAAGCTACTCCCACTTTGCAAAGACACAATACATGAAACTTCCCTGAACCTCTGTCGAATGCAGGACTGCTGCAGAACGCATTAAAAACCAATTTGCTGCTGGAGAATACTGAGAGCTGCAGAGTTATTCAGGGAGGGAGACAGTGAGGGATGAGGCAGGAGGAGGAATGAAAAGGGATAAGCTCGTGAGCAAAACTAAACAGTTGCAAACACAACACTCCGGCCACGTTTGCAGATCCATTTTTCAAGTTTCACTTTTGTGCTCTGTTTTGCCTTGACTGTTCCCTGTGCCTCTCAAGGCAGATTCCAGCCTTGGTAGCAAAAAGCAAGAGAGAACTCCCTGAAGCAGCAGCAGCAGAGAGGACAGATAATGGCTGAGCAGAGAGCTCAGCAGATGGCATTTCTGATCGAGGCTCTAAAAATTCAGTTGCTTCAGGATTTGTATGGAGAAGAGGCATTCAGGCTGTAAAGTGTCTTTGGGTTTAAGTAAAAAAACTTAACTTTTGCCTTTTTTTTTTTTTTTTTGTGTCTATGTATGAAGGGATTTCTGCTGGCTGGCAGAAAGGAAGAATAAAGCTCGCAACAGTATTGCAGTGTGCTCCTTAAGACTCATTTTCCTCTAGGAAAAGCAGCAGGGAAAGTGTCCAAATGACTCTCCACTCAATGCCAGTATTTTATTTCCAGTAAAAGGCTACCAGGCATCAAAAATATTCCCACAGAAGATCCTTTTAGACGCCAGCTCTTTAGGGAATGTTGTTGTCCGCAGCCACACTCCACCTGAGCTCTCTGTCTCAGGGCTTTGGTTTCTGTTTGAATTCAGGGTGGCATTTCTACCACTTGTGCTGTTCAGAAAATTCATCCCCTCACATTTCCATAAGTTGTGATGCTTCTATAAGTGTTGATGTTTAAAAAAAAAAAACAAACCCATGAGATTTCTGTAAGTGGTGGTGTTAAAAATCTAATTAAATTACATTTCTGTAAGTCCTGCTGTTAATAATAGTTCTATAACTTGTGATGTCAATAAATTCATGAAATAGTTCTATAAGTTGTGGGGTTAGTTAATTAAATAGTTCTGTAAGTTGTGATGTTAATAAATTCATTAAATAGTTCTACAAGTTGTGATGTTAAGTAAGTTCATTAAATATTCTATAAGTTGTGATGTTAATAAATTCATTAAATAGTTCTATAAGTTGTGGAGTTAACAAATTAAATAGTTCTACAAGTTGTGATGTTAAGGAAGTTCATTAAATATTCTATAAATTGTGATATTAATAAATTCATTAAATAGTTCTACAAGTTGCCATGTTAATAAATTAAATAGTTCTACAAGATGTGATGTTAATAAATTCATTAAATAGTTCTGTAAGTTGTGGAGTTAATAAATTAAATAGTTCTACAAGTTGTGGTGTTAATAAATTCGTGACATAGGTCTATAAGTTGTGGAGTTAAATAGTTCTATACATGATGGAATTAATAAATTCATTAAATAGTTCTATAAGTTGTGGAGTTAATAAATTAAATAGTTCTACAAGTTGTGGTGTTAATAAATAGTTCTATACATTGTGGAATTAATAAATTAATTAAATAGTTCAAGTTGTGATGCTAATAAATTCATTAAATAGTTCTATAAGTTGTGGAGTTAAATAGTTCTACAAGTTGTGGTGTTAATAAATAGTTCTATACATTGTGGAATTAATAAATTAATTAAATAGTTCTGCAAGCTGTGGAGTTAGTAAGTTCACTAAGTGATATTTCTAGGAGCTCTGATGTTAACAAATATTTGTCTAAGTCCTGGTGTTAATAAATTAATCAAATTGCATTTCTGTTTTGGCCATGATGAACTAAGTCAGTGAGATGCCTGCAAGTTGTGCTGTTCATAAACTAATTAAATGGGTGGGGGTGTTAATAAATTAATTGAATATTTCACTAAATTGTAATATTAAAATGAAATTAATTCAGTGATATTTCCATAGGTTCTGATGTTCACAAATCAAATTGGATTTCTATAACTTCTGATGTTACTAAATGAAATGAGATGCCTAAGTTATGCTATAATAAATTGATGGATGCTTCTGGAAGCTGTGATAAGAATTAATTTAGTGATGTTAATCAGTTCATTCAATGACACTTCCATGAGTCGTGATGTTAATACATGACTTAAATCAGATGCCTCTTAAGTTCTGCTGTTAGCAAATTCATTCAGTTGTATTTCCACAAGTATTGATGGTCCAAAATTAATTCCATGGCATTTCTACAAGTTGTGCTCTGTTCAAAAATTAATCCAGTGCCCATTATGGCACAGGAGATAAAAAAGCGAGGTCTTAAAAGAAAGAGGAGGGGAAAAAAAGGGAGGAGGGGGGCTAAAATCTTATT
>VWZI01023716.1:1453896-1489313 GCA_013396835.1 Psilopogon haemacephalus | reverse complement strand
CCTCGCTCCACAGCTTCATTTAGCAGGCCGGCGGTAAAAAAAAATTCATTAATTTTTATTAACAGGCAGAGCCATTTGTTCCCTGTGACAATATTTGACTTGTCGAAATGATTTTCACCTCTGCCATGAGGTGCTGGCTCCCCACATACATCACCCGATTACTCCAGGAGCGGCCAGAGTTGCAGTCATTAGCCAGTGAATTAACGACAATCCACAGCGCTATTAATCACCCTGACAAAAGCCTGAGCTTGCTGCTGACCCCAGCACGGCTCTGGGACACCAGCACAGGCAAGGAGAGCACAGCCACAGGGCTAGCAAATAAAAAGGGAATTTTTTTTTTCACCCCCTTTCTTTTCCTTTTTCTGTTTTTTTTGTGGGTTTTTTTTTTTTTTCTTTTAAGCTGCTGAAGTAGGAGAAAGTGGGAACGAGGAAGAGAAATTAGAGTGTGAGCAGAGCACTGGGATTGAATCAGGGGTTCAGAGAATGGTTTGGGTGGGATGGGATCTCAGGAGATTCAGAGATTGGTTTGGGTTGGAAAAGACCTCTGGAGATTCATCACTTGGTTTGGGTGGGATGGGATCTCTGGAGATCAAGAGATTGGTTTGGGTGGGATGGGATCTCTGGAGATCAGTAGCTTGGTTTGGGTGGGAAGGGATCTCTGGAGATCAATAGTTGGTTTGGGTGAGAAGGGGTGTCTGGAGATCAATAGATTAATAGAATGGGTTGGAAAGGACCTTAAAGATGATTCAGTTCCAACCCCTTGCCATGGGCAGGGACATCTCCCACCAGCCCAGCCTGCTCATCCAACCTGGTCTTGAACATCTCCATGGAAGAGACATCCACAGCCTCCCTGGGCAACCTGTGCCAATGTCTCCCCACCCTCACTGGAAAGAGTTTCTTCCTAATCCCCAGTCTAATTTTCTCATCTTCAAGCTTCAATCCATCGCTCCTCATCCTGTCACTCCCAACCCTTGTCAGAAGTCCCTCCCCAGCTCTCCTGTAGCCCCTTCAGGTACTGGAAGGCTGCCCTAAGGTCTCCCCAGGCTGAACAGCCCCAACTCTCCCAGCCTGCCTCAAATGCATGATGCTTCCACTGCAACTCAGCACCACCTCATCCATTCCCTGCCCTCCCAGCTCCTCCAGTCCCAGCTGATTTTTTGTCTAACTCCCATTTTTCCAAGGCTGCTCAACAGGTTGATGCTGTTTCGATGCAGAATCCTTTCAGAAGCTGGCTCTTGTTACTCACTTTCACTGCTTTAATTCTCCTTTTGCAGCAGGAATGTGGTAAGGAAAGCTGCCTTCGGAAATCCATGATTTCCTGCCAGTTAATTCATTTCAGCCAAACAGAAGGCAAGGTGATATTCCTGCTTAATGCTGCACCTCCAACACAGTAACAACCAGGGGCTCTAAGGGATTCCATCTGCTGCCATTCTCTCTGCACTGCTGACAGCACCAAGCACCCACCTTGTGCCAATTTAGCCTCTCCCACCCTGGAGCCATTCTGGTCCCGTTTACAACTTCTGCGAATTTCAACATCAAAGCAGGAACAAGAACTGGTCTAGGTGCAAACCACTACCCCTGGTGCTGCAGCACTGCTCACCCGGCAGGGCCTCAAGCAGCCTGCAGTCAGCTCCTTGCGTTTCCTAAGCACACACTTGGGATGCAGAAGTAGCCAATGAGCAGAATTCTGCTTACAAATGGTGCTGTGTGAGCCCTCGGTGTCAGGACCAGCTCAGCAGCATCACCCACTCCAGCCAGGATCAGCTCAGCAGCATCACCCACTCCAGCCAGGATCGGCTCAGCAGCATCACCCACTCCAGCCAGGATCGGCTCAGCAGCATCACCCACTCCAGCCAGGATCAGCTCAGCAGCATCACCCACTCCAGCCAGGACCAGCTCAGCAGCATCACCCACTCCAGCCAGGACCGGCTCAGCAGCATCACCCACTCCAGCCAGGACCAGCTCAGCAGCATCACCCATTCCAGCCAGGACCAGCTCAGCAGCTCACTCCAGCCAGGCATTACAGATGAACCCCAAAGTAGAGCTCTCTAGAGCAGCCTCCACATCCATCTCACCCAGGCAGGAGTTCATCCTCCTTCCCTGGCCTAGGTGAACCCTGGAGGTCTCTTCCAACCCCTAACATTCTATGATTCTGCAAGTCATGAAAAACACAACCGGCTGGAGGACATAAGGGAAGAGATGTGGAAGTAAACAGCCTGACTGCAGCATCAGTGCCTCCAGCTCTCTCAGTGACAGCACATTCAGCACAGAATCATAGAATGGGCTGGGTTGGAAGGGACCTCCAAAGCTCATCCAGTCCAACATCCCCCTGCAGTAAGCAGGAACATCCTCAACTAGATCAGGTTGCCCAGAGCCCTGTTCAGCCTCACCTTGAATATCTCCAGGGATGGGGCCTCAACCACCTCCCCAGGCAACCTGTTCCAGTGTTCCACCACCCTCATCTGATCCTCAGCTCAGCATCCTCATCTCCTTACTCCCAAGCAGGAGCTTACCCATCTGAAACAAAGTTAATGAAATAAAGTTAACTGCCACTTAACAACTGCTGGTTGCCTCTCTGTCCCCCTGCCTTCCCAGCCCTGCTGCACCCATTTAAACTCCCTGCCAGGGATTATGAAGATCTGCACTGAGACTTTAGAGCTAAATCTGGAAGGACCCACTGCAAAACTTGCCACAACTCTTCTACTCCTGGAGAGATCTCTAGACACAGACCTACTCAACAGATGGGATGCCCAGGGAGGTGATGGACTTGCCATCCCTAGAGGTGTGCAAGAAAAGCCTGGATGGAGCACTTAGTGCCATTGGATTGGTCTGGGGGATAGGTTGGACTTGGTGAGCTTGGAGGTCTCTTCCAACCTGGCTTGTTCTATTCCATTCTGTTCCATTCCATTCCATTCTTCCTCCTGGTGGAAATGCTTTCCTTGGGTCACAGAGCGTGGCAAGAGGACTCACATTCCAGGCTGCCCAATAACACCCCCAAAATGCAAGCTCTTCTCTTCCCTACAGCTTGGACTTTGCCAGGCCACAGCACACTACAGTCAGCTGCAGTTGAACAAGCAATTTTTTTTATTCCCCCCTGCCTTTGAAGCTAATATTAAGAAAAATATTTAAGATAAAAATATTTTTACATTGTGCTTCTGCCTGGCCCGCAGCAGCCCCACGTTGTTTGAAATATTAACTGCGACCAAAGGCAACTTAAAGCTTCCTCTTGAAGAGGAAAAAATTCTTCTGCTCTCAACCAGGTAGCTAAATGACTGTGATTTTTCACTCTTTATTTTTCAGGGGACAAAAAAAAATTAAAATAATTCAGATGCACTGAAAATCTTTCAATCCAAAGTAGCTTTTTGGTTTTATTTCGAACTAAAGACAGCTACTGTCAGAATATTGCCTGTTTGTGAGAGCAGCTACCCAGGAAGAACACAAAAAGCTCTACCCAGGTGCTCAAGAGAGTTCTCCACACTTTGAAGAACACTTTCAATGCATAAATTTCAATTGCTGTATATTTTTTTTTGCTGTTTAAGCTTGGGCTGTACAGCATCCAACTTCATCTCTGCATCTAGTCTGGTGCTGAGCCTTTGCTTTGTGAGGAGGCCACAAGGATGATCCAAGGGCTGGAGCAGCTCTGCTCGGAGGACAGGCTGAAGGAGCTGAGGGTGTGCAGCCTGGAGAAGAGAAGACTTCAGGGGACCTTAGTGCTGCCTGCCAGTGCCTGAAGGGATCCTGCAGGAAGGCTGCAGAGAGACTTTTCATGAGGATGTCTAGGACAGGACATGGAGGAATGGTTTGAGGCTGAGGCAGAGCAAGGTTAGACTGAGTCTGATGAAGAAGCTCTTCAGTAGGAGGGATATTACCAAGATTTAAGCCTCAGTAGGAGGATGGGGAGACTCTGGAATAGGCTGCCCAGGGAGGCTGTGGCTGCCTTCTCCCTGGGGCTGTTCAAGGCCAGGCTAGATGAGGCCTAGAGCAGCTAAGTCTGGTTGAAAGGTCTCCCTGCCCATGGCAGACGGGTTGGAGGAGATGATCTCTGAGGTCCCTTCCAACCTGAGCCACTCTATGATTCTCTCATGGCCATTCCCACTCTGTGCCCCCTGCATCTCACCTGGAAATCTATTTTCTTCCCTGATGCTGTGGTCAGTGCCTTTCCTGCTGCATTACCTGTTGGTTAACCTTGCAGTCAGTGGGAACTGCCTGCCTGCATGGAGCCACTACAGAAAGTTCTCTTTGAACTAACACTTCACAAAATCCCTTCCCCCCACTCTGTGATAGTTTCTTTATCTCTCTCTCTGGATTTTGAAGAGATTATTCTTTGAGGAAGCAGAGGGCTGGCTTTGAAAAAGAGAGAGAGAGAGAGAGCATCTTGGCCTTGCCTGGGGCAAGGTGTACACTCAGAGACCTTGGCTTTACTGCTCCTTAGAGCCAGCAGGCAGGCAGAAAGCAAAGTTACTTGAAACAAACCATCCACAAAACCAAACCAAACCTAAACCACCAAAACCCCCTTTTGGCTGACCAAGGTCTAGGTGTGCTGCACGACCAGCAGCCACAGCACAGCTCTAGGACCAGCAGCAATGACATGAGTTGCTCTGCCTTCAGTTTTGTCAGTTCCCTGCCATTCCTGAGAGCATTTCCCATGGAACTCAGCTCACAGCTTCTTAGAGCTGTGCTTTGGACCCCAATCATCTAAAAGAGTGAGGGGGAAAAATGAGGAGAGGTTCATGACCAGCAACTGCTAAAGCTGTAAGAGCTGCTGCCCTGCAGGACCAGCAAGCAAACCTTCTCCAGCTAATTCCTGGCTAGGATCCTTGCCATCCTAAATCATGATTTTTTGGAGTTTATTCTCAAAGCAAAAATTCAGCTCAAGAGCTTTGATGAGTATTAAATGACAGCAGGTTTTTTTCCAAGGTTTTCGATTAATTGAAACAGCAACAAAAACAAAACAACAAAAAATTAGCTCAACTCAGTCCACCCTGGAATCTGTTTGTCTGAATTGGGACATCTCAGACCCTTTGAGCTTTCTTTTCTCCTTTATTAAATCTGGGTCATTTCAGGTCAGAGCTACATTTTTTAGCTTTTCTGAAATAAAACCCTATTTAAAAAAAATATTCGAGTCTCTGTTNCCAATATACTTTAGACTTCTTTTATAAATCAATTATCTGTTAAACAAACCTCCCTAGGATTTCAATCTACACCGAGACTTGGATTTATCACTTGTCTCATCTTTGCTGGCATTCTGAAATCCATCAAAGCTGAGGGTAAACTGAGTCAATGAACCTGAACTTGATCATCTTCCCCCTCCCCAGCTGTCCACACCAGCATCCGTGTCAAGTTTGCCCTGCTTTTGTAAACACCAAGGATCACCCAAAAAAAAAAAAAAAGAAAAATTTAAAAAGGGAAAATCTGGCACTTAATGTTTGGGGTTTGGGTTTGTTTTTTTTCCATACCACTTTCTGGCTGCTTTCTATCTTCTTCTGAAATGCATGGTGAATGAAAACATTCCATGTTTCACAGACTTTTTAACTTAGGGTCCTCATCCCCACATATTTTTCATATTACTCATATTCCCCTGCTTGAGTTAAACTCAAACAGGCCTGGAACAACTTCATTAACATAAAACCACATGATAATAGGAAACAGAGCCTTTTAATGGTTTATTTTCTTATTATCTTGTGATATATTTCATCTTCTCCCCCTTTTCCGAGTGCTACTACATTCTGTTTTCACTCTGCTCGCTGGTTCTAACCCAGCCCTGCTTGGCAGCAGGGAGCAATCACACAGACAACAGCAGATTCCATTAAGTCCAGGCACTTTTAAGCTCACAGGCTACAAAAACACAGTGTCACTACCTTAGGTTATTTAATAAACCCAAACTTTTCACACCCTGCAATGTCTTCCGCTGCTACACACCAGCTATAGCCTTGCTGCCAGATCAGTCTGAAGTAACAGGACGAGGGGCAGGGGGATGAAGCCTGAGGAGGGTAGATTTAGAGTGGAGATGAGGAGGAAATTCTTCAGAGTGAGGGTGGGGAGACCCTGACACAGGTTGCACAGGGAGTTTGTGGATGTCCCCTGCCTGGAGGTGTTCAAGGCCAGGCTGGTTGAGGCTGTGAGCAAGCTGGGCTAGTGAGAAGTGTCCCTGCCCAACTGGATGATCTCCTTGGGTCCCTTCCAACCCCTAACATCCTACGATCTTGTGATCTTTAAGGTCCCTTCCAAGCCAACCCATGGCATGAATCCATGAATTGTTCCATGAAGTCAGAAAAAACACCAACTGGTCTTTGCTGAGAGGGATCAGAGTGACAGCAGCACCCTTTGGCATTTGCTACCAAGGACAACCCCTCCTACAACCTCAGCCTCTTCTTCCCCTTCCTTTGCTTTCAGCCACATCCTTCACAGCTCACCAGTTCAGGTGCCAGAATCAGTGATGAGGCCACTCTGCATCCCAGAATCAGTGCTGAGGCAAACTTGGGTTCAATCAAATGATCCCATTTGGTACCAGGACAAGCATAAAGGCTCCAGAAAAAGGCAGCTACAGGCCTGCCTTTATTTTGAAGTGAATATATCCAAACATGCTGTGCTACAGCCTGGCCCTACCCAAATGCCCTCCATACGATGCCATGTATCAGCCAGGGAAGAAAAAGAATCTTTACCCTCTAAGTTTTGTAACAATTCCTGGCCAGGGCTACCAACAAGAGAAGCTCTTTTGCAATGTCATTTTCTTCTGTCCCAAGACCACAATTTCAAAATTCTGCCATTGCAACATTTATTCCATTTTGTTTTCTGAAGGTTAAGGAAATCTGAACTTCCTGAGAACCCACATCTGTCTCAGGATGCCTTCACTGCTGGCATTCAGGCATCTTCTAGTAAGGAATAATAGTAATATTTAAAAAAATTAAATAAATTAGATCTTTCCAGGATTTCTCCTTTCAAATATTTGCTTCCATTTCCATGCCATTTTGAAGCACATCTTTAAAAGCTTTCCCAACTGCTAGAGAATTGCTGCAACTCCCTCGCTGCTTTGTACACAGTAACTTAAACCCTAATTAATCAAGAAGTGCAAGGTAAGTGTCTGCTGTCTGGCTGCAAAGGACAACATCTGAGGATTGCTTGGCTCTGTTGAGCCTGCTGCTGGAGAGCCTCAGCCTCCTTCTTGAAGAAAGGAATGGCAGTTTCTGGGATTCTCATTCTATCATGGCTCAAAGTAGGCTCCCTGAATAAACAGCAGATGGAAATCATGGAGATATATTAGCCCCCGTCTAGATTTTTCATTTCCCTCTGTCTCTGCTTCCCAAAGAATATTGGTGATGAATTTGCAAATGGATCTGGATGATGACAGAGGGTTTTTGGTTTGTTTTTTTTTTACCTTTCATAATTTATCCCCCCCACTGAACACCTCTATTAGAGATTACAGTGACAAATGCATGAATAAAAGGCAGAGACAAGATCTGAGCAGCTCGGTGTAAATCTCCTTTTCCGCGTTATTAATTTAAAGAACTCCATCAGGGCCTGGAGCTCTGAGGGGAGGACAAGGTTGCATAAGAGCTGCTAGAGGCAGCTGGGGGTCAGCAGAAGACAGAGCCCCACTGCCACCACCCCAAGCAGTTCCCAGCCACCCTCCTGGGAAACCTGCTTGTCCTTCATGCCCTTCTCCTCTCCATTTTTAACTCATCATCATGGTTCAGGTTGGAAGGGACCTCAGAACTCACCTCCTCCAACCCCTCTGCCACAGGAGGGACAACTCCCAGCTAGACTTAGCTGCTCAAGACCTCACCCAGCCTGGCTTTGAACACTCTCAGGGAGGAGGCATCCACAGCCTCCCTGGGCAGCCTATACCAGACTCTCACCACCCCTCTACTGAGGCTTAAATCTTGGTGATATCCTCTGCCAAGGAGCTAAGCAAGGCTCTGCACAGAACCTCCCTCTCCCACCAGGGAAGAGGCATCCACAGCCTCCCTGGGCAGCCTACTCCAGAGTCTCACCACCCTCCTACCAAAGCTTAAATCTTGGTGATAATATCCTCTGCCAAGGAGCTAAGCAAGGCTCTGCACAGAACCTCCCTCTCCCACCAGGGAAGAGGCATCCACAGCCTCCCTGGGCAGCCTACTCCAGAGTCTCACCACCCTCCTACCAAAGCTTAAATCTTGGTGATAATATCCTCTGCCAAGGAGCTAAGCAAGGCTCTGCACAGAACCTCCTTCTCCACTGCTCCAGCACAGTAAGAAGGGGAGGAAATGCTGCTCCTATCGAGAGGAAGGAAATAGGAAAACAGATGGAAAGTACTCAGAATTGGAACAAGTGCTTTTGAAACAATACCACAGGTCCTTTTCACTCCAACAGAACAGAATGCTGCTGGGGGAAACCTCTGCACAATTGTGCCATCGACAACAAAGATAACAGGGAAATAATTCTGTGAACCTGCCCTGCCAGGACGTTTTGTGAGAGATGCTAATCGCCAGGCACAATCTCCACGCAGCTCCCATCAGGCAAACCCAAGCCTTTGATTTCACTTGATCGATTTATTTATTTATTTTCAACCTTGCAACAAAAGCTTTCAGACCAAAATACCCAGAGCTGAAACCTACCAGTGGCTAAAGCATGCACCCAGCCATTCCTAAGTGTTTGGTACCAGTTTCTTTCTGATACTGCAAGTGGACTGAATTCTGTGTCTAGCTAGGATGAGAGGGAATGGATTGAAGAGGTCAAAGCTGGACTGGAGATGATGAAGAAATTCTTTAGAGGGTGAAGAGGCACTGGCACAGGTTGCCCAGGGAGGCTGTAAATGCCTCCTCCTGGAAAGGACCTTAAAGATGACCTAGTTCCAAACCCCTGCCATGGGCAGGGGCACCTCACACCTGCCCAGGCTGCTCCAACCCAGCCCAGGGAGGGGGCATCCACAACCTGCTCCAGTGTCTCCTCACCCTAAATATTTTCTTCCCCAGCTCCAGTCTAAATCTGTCCTCTTCCAGCTCAAAGTCATTGCCCCTTGTCCTATCATTTCAAGGAACTATTTCTCTACCTGCTGCCCCTCACAATGTGCCAGAGTCTTCTGCTGAGTTTCTACATCATGAATTGAGGCTTTCTGGTGCTAGTAACAAAAAGGAGGCAAAGAAGGCCCCACACAGTTAGTGAAAAGCAGAGCCCAGAACAGTGGAAATTTTGTTCTGAAAGGTCAGCTGAGGCTTGCATGGTCATTTGGGAACCTCTTTGATTTCATGCACAGGGCAGCCTGAACATGCCCCATATGAGCTGTGAGCAGCTCTGCTTCTGCTCCTGATGAGACAGCTCAAGAGTCAAAAGAATGCAAATAAATACAAAAGAGGAGGAGGAAGATCAAATACTGAGCTCAAACAGCTGGTGAGGGCTAAATTCTGGTTTGATCTACTTGTTGGCTCAGTCCTTGAGCAGTCAAGTCTAGTTGTGAGGCACCCCTGGCCATGGCAGGCAGGTTGGAGTAGCTAATCTCTTCCAAGTCTCTTCCAACCTAAGGCACTCAATAATCCTCTGAACTTTTAACATCAGATGTTGGGGAAATGACTGATTTGGAACCTTCTTACATGATGCAGTACAACAAATCCCAACCCTCCACAGCTGCAAGGATGCTGAGAGCCAAAAGCTTCTCTAACGCACTGCTTTCAGGACTGATTTTAGATGGGCCCAGCAGTTGGTGTCCCAGTTGGAGACACCAAAAAGGAGCAGTCTGTGCAGAACACAGGTCCTGACAGCTTTCTGAGAAATTGGGTTTCTTTGGATGCCTCAGACTGGAAACTTAAGCCGCCCAGTTCTCTTTCAAAACGTGGACTACGGTTCGTTGCTTTCTTTCCTTCTGAACTGAGGACCTCAGTCAAGGGCCTTGAAAATAAGATACTTAATAGTAATTTTAAACCCCTAATTTGTTTGCCCTCCCCCATATCCTCGATACCTTCACAATAAATCCTTTGAAAACCTGGAAATGCTTTGCTGAAAAGACTGATGGGAATCCTGAAAAAATACCATGCAAGCACCATCGAGTTATCTCTGTTGTTTTAGGCAAAACTTGTTTCCTGCTTTTTCCCTTCAGACTTACTTCAAGTCTGCTCTAGAGCTCAGGCTTCAGACTCTTGTGTCAATCACCTGTTAGAGAGGTCACTCATGGTGGGGCTTTGCCAGTGTACAAACCTCCTCCCGTGGAAGAACCTTCACCTGTAGGGTGTCGATGCAGTGCCCCCAGCGAGCAGCTCCAGCTTACACTGGTGCGGCAGGTCTAGGTGGGAAGAGTTGAACCCCTTTCAGCAGCACAGATCAAACCAGCTGCCAATTTCGAGGTTGCCATCGACACCACAGCACTGCCACACAGGACTGGGCAGCTCTGCACCTCCAGGATGTGCAGGAGGAGGAAAGGCTGCAGGAGCCACTTGTGTGACTGTTCTGTTTCTGGGGCAGGGGATTCACAGATTGCATTAGGTTGGAAGGGACCCTCCAAGGGCATCTCATCCAACCCCTCTGCAGGCAGCAGGGACACCTCCAGCTAGAGCATACTGCCACGGGAACTACCACAACATCTAAGACGTGTCAGAACCACAGAAATGCTTCCACAGCCCCTCAGTGTAGTCGATCAAAAGGGTCATTATTGCACCTCAGTGAGTCTGTCCTAATAAAAGAGAAATTAGCCTGTTTAATAACAGGGCATAATGAAGAGTGTAGACTAAAGCAGTGGATAATTTGTCAGTGATTAGAAGGTCAATAGGGCAACTTAGGAACAACTGAGTTGCTTTACCTGAGGGTAGCCACTTGTGTAAGATGAGAAAGCTCCTCCTTTGTCTCAGTTATCTCCCCACGGCTGCATTATCAAACTAAGGCTGCAAGGCAGCAGGCAGGAGGGAGCCACAGCCAGCAGACTGCGGTGGCTATGGGCACACCTTGGGCTTCCCACGCTCTGTTTGAAATGCTCTTCAGAGCACAAGACCTGCTTTGCCAAATGCAAACACTTTCCCCCTTTCGCTCCCAAGGCACAACTGCACCACCAGCACAAAGCTATCCTGGGCTTACATCACCTCTGCACATCTCTGCAGTCACCTCAGAAGGGAAAGTCTGCAGCAGTCACCAAGCTTTTGCTCCGTTTGGTTTGTAATCCTTGCCCCATTTCCTCCTGGATAATTCAGCATCAGTTAAAGCAAAGCCACGCTGCTCTCCTGGCTGAAGGGTCCCCTGCAAAAAATGCTGCTGGAGAGCACCCTCAATGTTCCCAGCAGCCATATCTGCAGTCCCACATTCTGTGTCCTCCCTGAAACAGTTGCTGCTGTCACCTGCAGCTAAGAGAGGAGGGAACAACCTTCCACACACCGTGCAGGTTCCTCACTGGTGCCATTGTCAGTTGTAACCAGGGAGGATTCAAAGCTGTGAACTGCAGGCTCAGGAGATTCTCCAGGTAACCTGCAGCCACATTTTAGGAGCCTCAAATACCTGCACCTAGTCCCAATTCAAACTGCAGCTTGTGTCCCAAGCTACAACTAAGAGTTAGACCACCTTCTGCCAGATGCCACAGAGACAACCACCCAAGGTCTGAGCATATGCACACACAGAATCAGAATGGTTTGGGTTGGAAGGGACCTCCAAAGCTCATCCAGCAAAGCTCCCTGCAGCCACCAGGGACATCCTCCACTCAAACAGGTTGCTCAGAGCCCTGCCAAGCCTCATCTTGAATATATCCAGGGATAAGGCCTCAACCACCTCCCTGGGCAAACTGCTGCAGTGTTCCAAGCAGCCTCCTGGGTGCAGAACTTGTTCCTCACAACCAATCTCGACCTGCGCTGCTCTCATTTCCAACCATTGTCCCTTGTCCTGTCCCTGCAGCCCTTTGCAAATAGTCCCTCTGCAGCCTTCAGGAACGGGAAGGCTGCTATGAGGTCTGCCTGCAGCCTTCTCTTCTCCAGCATCTCTGTTTGGTAAGATCAGGTTCCCACTCTGAGTCAAGGAACAGCAAAGCTCACTGAATTTGAATTGATAATAACATTGTGATTTGAGCTCCAAGGAATTCCCCCTGCCCCTACCATCTCCTTTTCTTTTTTTTTTCCTCTCCTTGCTTAAAATAATTAAATTGGCTGAGGCAAGATACCTGATCAGTTCACTTTCCCATTCCTAGGGAAAGAAAATCCAGCAGCAAGTTTGGGTTTGTTTTTTGTGGTTTTTTTTTGCAAACGATTGTGTTGTGTGCCATGGCTCAGTGGCCAGGCTGACCACAACAAATAACAGCCTGGGCTGGCAAAGTTCTGAGGGGGAAAGGAAAAAAAACAACCCCAGTGCTAGAAGACCCCAGTGCTCTCTGCATTTTGACCCTGCCGAGTCACCAGCACCTTTCCCCTCTCTCTGGCTGCCACATTTCCCTGATGAGCATGTGCAAGCTGCAGTTTCAGACAGGTCCAGTCCAGCAAAGTGACATAGCATGCTGGCTCTGAGACGCTGTCATCTCTCACCAGCACCCAATTCAGGTTCCACCCCCAGCCAGTGCAACCTCCTTGGCTCTGCCACTGGCATTCTGCAGCTGGGCTGGCTCTGGCTGGGGAGGAGTTAAAATATTTCAGTTTTGAGTTAAGGAACAGGAACAGTTCTAGTCCAGAGACACTTTTTGCCTCCTTTCTGATGGGGACTGGCCTCCCCTGCACCTCTTTTGTTTTGAGAAGTCTGCACTCTGCAGACTTGTGTAATGCAGAGATTGCTTCCAATTTAATTTCGTTGTTTTGTCTTTGATCAGAGTGGAAACGAGCACAGGATCCTGCTCCGGCTTTTTGCCACAGGAAAGGATGCAAACTTCCCTCTTGTGGCTCCTCAGGCTGATGGGGGAGGGACGACAGGGGGAGAGGATTCAGTAAGATGCTCACCAAGGGCAACACAGAGACTTTTGCACAGCTTGCAAGTCCCAAAACTCTACTCCTGGAGTCTACAAATTAACATTTGCCCTGTGCACTGGAGAGGCTGCAACTCAAACCCTGAGGTCAGTTTTGGGCTCCTCCCTCCAAGAAGGACATTGAGGGGCTGGAGCGTGTCCAGAGAAGGGCAACAAAACTGGGGAAGGGTCTGGAGAGCAGGGCTGGGGAGGAGCAGCTGAGGCAGCTGGAGGTGTTTAGTCTGAAGAAGAGGAGGCTGAGGGGAGAGCTCCACAGCTCCCTGAAAGAAGGTTGCAGTGAGGTGGGGTTGGGCTCTGCTCCCTAGTATCAGGTAACAGGAGAGGAAATGGCCTGAAATTGTGCCAGGGGAGACTTAGGTTGGAGATGAGGCAAAATTTCTTTGCTGCAAGAGTGGTCAGGGATTGGCACTGGCTGCCCAGGGAGGTGGTGGAATCCCCATCCCTGGAGGTGTTCAAGAAACTGTGGCCATGGCACCTAGGGGAATGGTTTAGTGGCCACGGTGGTCTTTGATTGATGGCTGGACATGGATGATCTCAGAGGGCTTTTCCAACCCAAACTATTTTAAGTATTGCTATGAGGACAGGCTGAGAGAGTTGGGGCTCTGCAGCCTGGAGAAGAGAAGGCTTCCAGGAGACCTTATAGGAGCCTTCCTGTATCTTAAAGGGCCCTACAGGAAGGCTGGGGAGGGACTATTCACAAAGTCTTGTTATGACAGGATGAGGAGGAATGGGTTTGAACTGGCAGAGGGGAGATTTAAATGGGATGTTAGGAGGAAGTTCTTTACAGTGAGGGTAGTGAGACACTGGCACAGGTTGCCCAGGGAGGTTGTGGCTGCTCCCTCCCTGGAGGTGTTCAAGGCCAGGTTGGATGACCTGTTCTAGTGGGAGGTGTCCCCGCCTATGGCAGGGGGTTGGAACTGGATGAGTTTGAGGTCCCTTCCAAACTAAACCATTCTGTGATCATCCGCTAGATGTGGTCCCCCAGTTATCTGAAAAAGTCCTCGCTCCCTAGAGAGGGGAGACCCAGTGAGGAGGTCCTCTCATTTTGGATCAGAAACTCACCATGGATCCAAGCAGGTAGAGATCCCACAGATTACCAGCTCAGCCCCTAACTAGGGGCTAGCAGATGAGTTAGGGGCCAGCTCAGCCCCTAACTAGGGGCTAGCAGATGAGTTAGGGGCCAGCTCAGCCCCTAACTAGGGGCTAGCAGATGAGTAGGGGCCAGCTCAGCCCCTAACTAGGCCAGCAGATGTGTTAGGGGCCAGCTCAGCCCCTAACTGGGCCAGCAGATGTGTTAGGGGCCAGCTCAGCCCCTAACTAGGGGCTAGCAGATGTGTTAGGGGCCAGCTCAGCCCCTAACTGGGCCAGCAGATGTGTTAGGGGCCAGCTCAGCCCCTAACTGGGCCAGCAGATGTGCTAGGGGCCAGCTCAGCCCCTAACTGGGCCAGCAGATGTGTTTGCTCTGCCCGTGTTGGGTTTCTCAAGTACCTGCTCAGCGCTCGGAGCAATCACACTCAGCTCCCAGGTTTCTCCAACAGCTTTTTGCTGGTTGAGGGCTCTTGCTGTAAGCTGCTGCAGGAGTGCTCTCAAACACCACATCGTGGGAGCAGACCTGTGACAAGTGGAGAGCTTGGCCACTGCAGACAGCAGCACAAAACAGTGCCCCAGCTGGGCACCCAAGCTCCTTAAAGCAGCGGATAACAAACAGCCAGTGTTGTCCCTTCTCAGAACAAATATTTGAAGGAATAACCATGCAGGAGAAATATGCAAAGCTTTCAGGATTTACAAACAGATTTCCCCCCCCCCAGTTTCCTGGCGTTGGGCCAAGCACTTCACAGAACATTCTGCTAGGAAGCAAACTACAGGTGCAAAGGGACAACCACTCTGGGGGCTGGCTTCAGCTATACTCCCCCACTCAGTCCCATCCACACACAGCAAGACAGGTGGAGGTCACATCCGTGTGAAATGGCACATTGGGCACCAGGGCATTTGGTTTAAGTGGCAAAGGTCCTTCTGCCTGTGAGGAGACACTTGGGACTACAAGCTGAAGTTCAAATGGAGGTTGGAGTAGATCTCTGAGGTCCCTTCCAATCTAAGCCATTCTATGATTCACTGCAGGCCACTACTCAGCCTCCTGCTTAGCCAGATGAGAAGGTCCAAGAAACATCACGCTGAAGGGATGAAGCAAATACTGAGGAGGAGGAGATGTGTGATTACTTGTGCCTAGTAAGCTGCCTTCTACTGCTGAGCACATTGGGCAAATTCAGGATTCCAGCCACCAACTGCAAGGGATTATGAACCCAACAAGAAGGTTTTACCCTGCTGAACAAAATGTGTCAGGATGAAATGAGAGGAAATGGCCTGAAATTGTGTTAGGGAAGGGTTAGGATGGAGATTAGGAAAAGTTTCTTTGCTGGAAAAGTGGTCAGGGAGGCTGCCCAAGGAGGTGGTGGAGTCCACATCCCTGGAGGGGTTAAAAAATGTGCGGCCATGACACTTGGAGCCATGATTTGATGGCTATGGTGGTGCTGGGTTGGTGTTTGATGGCCACTAAACCACATCCCCCAGCACCACATCTACACAGCTTTTAAACCCCTCCCTGGCACAATTTCAGGCCATTTCCTCTCATTCTATCCCCTGATACCAGGCAGAAGAGACCAACTCCCACCTTCCTCCAACCTCCTTCCAGAGAGAGCAATGAGGTCTCCCTTCAGCCTCCTCTTCTCCAGATTAAACACCCTCAGACTGAAGAACTTCTTTCTCAGCTCCAGTCTCACCCTGCTCTGCCTCAGCTTCAAACCATTCCCCCTTGGCCTGTCTCTAGACACCCTCTGCAGCCTTCCTGGAGGATCCTTCTCTGGAGCCTTTCCAGGCCTGTCTGGATGTGTTCCTGTGTGACCTGAGCTGGATTGTCTGGTCCTGCTGTGGCAGGGAGGTTGGACTCGATGACCTCTTTGGGTCCCTTCCAACCCCTGACATCCTGTGAGCCTGTGATCCCTTCATGCTTTGGCAGGCAGCTCTAAGGTGCCCCTGGAGTTCTTTCTTCTCCAGGCTGAACACCCCCAGCTCCTGTCCAGCCTGAACAAAACACACAGCCCTGGAAGTGCAGGAATGCTTCTGCGACAGGGTTAAAGGGGTGGAGAGGAGAGAGGAAGAAACCCACACACAACACAACACAAACAAAGCCAAACCCTTCTTAGGTATTTGTCCACCTGCTTGGACTGCACAGGACTGTAGCAAAGCAAACAAAATCTCCAGGCTATCAGCAGATAGCACAGTTCATGGTTAACTTCAAGTAGCACAGAACACACCTCTTCAGAAACAGCAGCAGCTCAAACAGCTGCAGAAGAAAGGAGCAAAGCCACAGGCCCCCAGTCTTGGGACAGGGTGGATGAACCTGGCTCCCAGAAACCAAAGCTCAGTGTAAAGGAGATCGTTGCTGCTCTGCTGACAAACCAACAGGACAACAAGGGGAAACCTGAAATATTCCCTAATCCCCACAAAGCAAAGCTTTCCAGGTGGTTCATTTCCACTCCATTAAGCCCAGAAGCCCACAAAAAAAAGTCTTTCTCCTGTAGGGCTTCACCCCAAGGAGATCACAAATCTCTGAGGTGATTGTAATCTCTGAGAAGCATTTGCAGGGTATCTAGGACAACATTTACAGGTGGCTCCAACAGCAGGCATAGGAGCAACTGCACTGCATCAGAGAAGAAGGGCACTGGCACTCATCCAGCTTCATCCCTGCCATGGGCAGGGACACCTCTCACTGGCCTATGGCTCTGTCCAAGCTGGCCTTGAACATCTCCAGGCAGAGGGCATCCACAACCTCCCTAGACAAAGTGTAACAGTGTCCCCCCCACCCTCATGGTCAAGCATTTCTTCCTCATCTCCAGTCTCAATCTCTCTTCTTCCAGCTTCAGTCCATTCCTTCCCTCCTGTCCAGCGCAGGTTGGTCACCACCAATCACTTCTCCATTTTCCATATGGCTTAGTAAAGCCTTCAGGAGGATCTGTTCCATGATCTCGGAAGCACAGAGGTGAGACTGACACTCACCCTGACAAATCTTTCTTCCCCCCATACCCCTCCCCTTCTTTTCCCCAGCCATCTTTAACTCTAAATGGATGACTACAAAACCTCTTTATTAAAGCTTGGTCTTTGATTAGCAATGAGGGCAATGGCACTGTGCCTCTCCATCTACTGCACACATTCCCCCCCCCTCCCTCCAATGATAAAGGCAGGCGAGGTGATGGCTCTCTCTACCTTCCTGATTTATAACTGTCTATGACCATAGGTCACAGGAATGAAAAGCACCTGGGGAGCAGGCTGCAGGAGCAGTCCTTGGCGTGACAGCAGCCCCGGAGTGCAGAGGAGATAGCTGGGCCAGCTCGCTCAGACAAATTAGATAATTAAATGGAAACAGGCTAGATATATTGCACTTTCTTAATTGGGTTATCAAGAAACAATAGTGAGCAGCAATGACCTCACTGTCTGTGTAGTCTAACACTTCTCTCCGTAGGAACTAGGAGGGAGTTACTCGTCTAGGCTGGGGTTATTGTTGGCCTAGAAAATGAATGCTTAAGAACAACTTTACCACACCCCCCTACACCCCCCCCCTTCTTCTTCTTTCTCTCAGCAGAAGCCATTACAGATAAAAATCTAGGTCTGCTGATTTGGAGGTGGGAGTGTGGAGGGGATGCAAAGAAAAGGAGAACTGCATGACCCCGGCATTAAAAAATCAAGAGCTCTCTCCCAGAGCTAAGTGCTGTGCAGCAGACCATCGGTGCTAAAGGCTGGGCTGCCTCACACCCACAACTTTGGCATCACCTACATCCTTCCACCAAAAGGGTCGAGTGCTCTGTGCCTGAGTGCTGCAGAGCAGCAACAGCAGCACTTCAGAGAGGCTAGGGAGGACACACTGGTCACAAGGAAAGAGACTGGGAATCAGCCCCCCCAGTCAGGCCTAAAAGGAACCCATCATCAGGATTTTGTGGCTTCAATCTTTGCTGCTCCACAAAATGCCAAGTGTGCATCTTCATGGAAGTCAGCACTGGGAGAGGGGAGGCCAGGAAAGAGAAGAGGAGAACTCTTAAGTCCCTAATCTATAAGCACCTGTATCCCTCTACCAAAATCAGTGGGTATGAAAGAAATGCCAGATGCAAGACTGTGAGATGTAGGCTGCCCTATGCTGAGTGTGGCTCATGTCTCACCTGCTGGCAGATCAGCAGATGTCTACAGACTTCTGATATGCAGTCAGAACCAATCCTCTGTGCTTGCCCTGAGCCTTCTCACTGCCCCTCTGCCCCTGAGTACAGGTAAGAGCTTGGCTCCTGGCTGACCTGCACTGCTAGGACACTTACAGAGTGAGCAGCTCTGCTTCTTGTCTGCCTCAGTGTCCATGGCTGACCAAGGACTCCTCTGAACATCTGCCTCTTTTCCATGGTGGAATGTCACAGGATGTTACGGGTTGGAAGAGACCCAAAGAGATCATTGAGTCCAACCCCCTGCCACAGCAGGACCAGACAGTCTAGCACAGATCACACAGGAACACATCCAGACAGGCCTTGAAAGTCTCCAAAGAAGAAGACTCTACAACCTCTCTGGGGAGCCTGTTCCAGTGCTCTGTGACCCTCAGTCAAGAAGTTCCCCCTTGTGTTGAGGTGAAACTTCCTGTGCTGCAATAGGTAGGAAAGAGGCAAGGTCCACACTGCAACATCTCCCCACCCACACCCCCCTCTCTTTAGCTCCTCCATAACACAAAGACTCCTCCCTGCCACCAGCTACTAAATTGTATCAGCAAGAACTATTACCAAGATGCTTCATCTGCACTGCTCTGGAAACAGACCTAGGAAACACTGCTCCAAAACCCAGAGCATGCTGCCACTGGCTGAACCACATACTTAGACGTCACCTCTGCAGCACAAAGTGAATTGCAGCCACTTCTTACGATGCTGCTACTATAGCTACCCCAGTCAAAATCTTGCCCTTATCACTCCATCACGCTCAGATCCTGCTAAAACCAAAACCACATCCAGAAGTCCTTTGGAGAAAAGCATCCCTAACGGCTCCCATCATGCTTCCTGAGCACAGCACAGAGCCAGCAGTAACTGACTATATCCTTTAAAAGAACATTTGAAAGAAAGAAGCAGCATATGGCTTATGTTTAGAAACCTCTCTTGGCTCAACAAGCCCCAGGCTACAGGCTGCATTGAAGCCCAAGCCTAACTTGGTCTAAGTTCTCTCTCTCTGCTGTGTTTTGTTAAAATAAGCCCCTTTGCCCTTCAGTGAGTTAATGAACATTATGATCTTCCTTGTGCTCAGTTATTAACATCCTGCAATTGATTCTAATTCCACACACACTTCTGTTCCCTATTTACAATGCAGAAAGTAGCTGTAACCCAACCAGCCAAGAGTAAAAACACATCGCTGGATGTTTGCAGCTTGTTAGCTTCCAAGCAAAGCACTTCACAAAGACACTGCTACCTGAAGCTACTTCTACTCAAGGTTCCTGTTAAGATGCCATGTTCCCTATCCTTGTTTTTATTCAAAATGACAGGAAACCAAAACCATCTAGTGTAGACCTTCTCTTTAGGCCTCCAGGAGATCTAATCTAAAACATAACCAGGGGCTGCATCCCACCACATAGTTGAGATTGTCTAATTATGAAAAGGCTTCTGACGTTCTTCAGCAAGGTACCCAGCAGGAGACAGTTGAAAGTCTAGGGGTTTTGAGAGCCAAACAATTTCAAGTGCTACAAACGAAGCCTCATCTATTTCTTCTGCACCCTTTGTTCAAAGGCCTCAAGCACTCAGCATCTGCAGGATCACAGAATCATACAATGTGTTGGGTTGGAAGGGACCTCCAAAGGTCATCCAGTCCAACCCCCTTGCAGTCACCAGGGATATTCTCCACTAGATCAGGTTGCTCAGAGCCTTCTCCAGCCTGACCTTGAATATCTCCAAGGATGGGGCTTCAACTACCTGCCTGGACAACCTGTTCCAGTGTTCTGCTAACCTCATGGTGCAGAACTTGTTCTTCACATCCAATCTAAACCTACTGTTCTCTAGTTCCAAACCATTGCCCCTTGTCTTGTCACTGCAGGCCTTTGCAAACAGTCCCTCTGCATCCTGCTTGTAGCCCTTCAGGTACTGGCAGGCCCCTATTAGATCTCCCTTGACATTCTCACTTTGAGCAATCAGCTACCTGAGACAGAAAAAACAGCTCCAAGAGAGCACCAGGGAAAAGTGAGCATAGACAAAGCTGTGTCCTGGTGCAGCAGCTTCAGGCAGTCACATGGATTTTTGTGACCAGTTCTGTGCTCAGCCCTGGTATCTTCCTGTGCCCCTACCCATTAATAGGCTGGCCAAAAACTGTCTGCTTGCAGAAAGAAGAGATGGCAAGAATTGGCACCTTGAGAAATAAGAGAAAGATGCTCCATCAGACACAGATTTCCACAAAACAAGCCGAGGATTCTGGCTGCCTCCTCAGATCTGAGCTGCAGAACCCCCTGATGCCCTTCCTCTTGCAAGCACAGTTAGCCTCCTCCTTTCCCCTCCTTCTCCTCCTCCCTTTTTTACTTCTTCAATGAGAAGCACTTCTCATTTTTCTGTAAATGCATTTTTCTCCTTCACATGCCCAACTCAAACATCTCTCTAGGATGAAGCTGAAGGCAGCAACCCTGCCGGCAGTGAATTTGAGCAGGGCAAAGCCTTTTTAATTTCACCCTGTTAAAATCAGGCACCCACAGAAACCTTTGCAATTATTTTACCAACTTGGCTTTCCTGTGACTGACCACTTGCCCTTGAATTCAAGCAGAGCAAGCCATCCAATCCTACCTAAACTTAGGCCATTTTTTCTCCCAAACTTTTAAAAAATACATTAAATAATCCCCTGCAAGCCGCTGCTGGAACACTAACATTTGCTTTTGAATTCGCTCACTCAGCCCCTTCAATAAGGAGCAAAGCCATGAACGTTACCTCAGCAGCAGTATCCTTGATGGATAATTTGCCTTGATGGATTAGATCAATGTGTTGAGGTTCAACATAAAAATATCAGCTCCCATTCAGGAGATTTACATGAGCCTCCTGCAGCCCTGCTTTAGAGGCGAGCGGGGCAGAGTTAATTATTCCTCCAGAATTTATCTTCGGAATGGATAGTCCCCAGGTCTGTTATTTTCCTCCTGCTTTGCAATGAACTCTGCACTTCCCTACCTTTCTCCCAGGAAGCCACAACGGCAGACAAAAGCCTGCAAACGCCAGAGGAGGGCAGAGGCCGTGTCCAGCTTTGATATCTGCCTGATAACGTATCGTACAATTAGATCCATTTGACAATTTCCATTATGCCTGATAAAATATTTATTGAGCCTTAGAGATGATGTCTGATCCCCGTGCCATTTGTTTTACTAATGGGGGAGAGATTTACCAAATCAGGGCAAAGCATTCAGATTCCAGATCCTCATAGCCTCCCCAACATTAGATTTGCAAATTGCTGGCTGAAGCCATAAATTACAGCACAGCACAGCCAGACTGATGCCAAGCTGACAAGGTAGGTAGATGGCTTGCGATGACATTGTTTCATAGAAGCATTAATCATAGCTGGAAAGAAAATACTCTCAAATTGGTCCATAAGTCTAAATATTAAGGAATGAGAAGCAGGTTGCCGGGAGATAGCTTTAGCTGCAGCTGGAAAATTAGGAAATGAAAAACCCTTTCTATTATTTAACAAATCATCTTAATAATGTTTTACGCTGTAGTGCCAGCCAGCAAACCAAATCCCTATCCTTCCCCATTTGCTCTTTATCCTCATTGCTCTCCAACAGGAATATTAATAACCTGAGCACTGGTGCAGATGTAGCCCGAGTTGGATTTTTCTTCTGCCATAGGTTAACTTAAAATAAAAATAAAAAACCCCAACCAAACCAAACTCAACAACACCACCAAAACCAGAAGAGATAAATACTGAAAGAAAACAGAATTTGAATTTCCCTGTTTGAACTGTTTGCTTCCTCAACAACAAACCCAAGGGCTGTAGCCCCTCTCCTACTGCTGTGCTCGAGGTCAAGTGCAGGTTTTACTTCTGTGCAGCCCAAACTTATTAAAATCCCTCAAATGAGGGAAAGTGCAGAGTCCAGCTTCCCAGCAAACACTGAGACAGTCACCTCAGGAGAGAAAAAAAAAAAAATGCACCCTAGGAAACAGTGAGACACTGTAAGCTTAGCAAAAGCTGTACCTGGATCAGTGTTGATTAAACCCAAGCCCTGCTGGTTAATTTGGTGGAAAGCAGCACCTTACAGGGATGATTATACAAGGAACAGCTTCGAATCCCTGCCCTGCTAACAGCACTGTCAAAGGCCAGCAGCTTACAGTGCACTGACCAAGGGAGATTCATGGTGTGCCACCACTAAAAGAAGCTGAAGGTGACGTATTTGTCTAGCAGACATAATTAAAGGTATAATATTGGTGCCAGAGGTCACAGTTGTAGAGTCCTAAGGCAAAAGCACTTGGAGAGAAAAAGCTCTGAAATAAGGGAATGAAGAATGGTGCTGGGCAAGAGCCTGACAACTCTCTAACTAAAAATTGCCCGGGTTTGTCTCAGCAGGCCTGATGCTCACATTTCCCTCCCTTTCACCAACAACAAAAAAATAAAACCAAACAGGTCACCCAGGGTTCAGGAGTCCCAACAGGAGCCCAGCCACTGGAGTGCTGTGCCTGAGTAGTTCCCATTCCAATGCACTCCTGGCTGGACTTCCAGCAGAACTCAACACTCCCCAGGTACTCAAGGTGAGAGCAGGGTTAGACAGGGTCTGAGGAAGATGTTTCTCAGTGTGAGGATGATAAGACTCTGGAACAGGCTGCCCAGAGAGGCTACGGAAGTGTTGAAGGCCAGTTTGGATGAGGCCTTGAGCAGCCGAGTCTAGTTGAGAGGTGTCCCTGCCCATGGTGGGGAGGTTGGAGGAGATGAGCTCTGAGGTCCCTTCCAACCTGAGCCACTTCATGACTGTGGTTCTACTATTAAAGCCATTTCATCTCATTCTATCACCTTATTCTAGGGAGAAGAGACCAAAACCACCACCTCACTCCAGCCTCTTTTCAGATAGCTGTAGAAAGCAATGAGATCTCCCCTCAGCCTCCTCTCCTGGCTATTCAAATAGGACGCACTTTAGTGATGATATATTGTGGTGAAAATTCCCCTCCGAGCTGGAGAACCTTGTTGCAGGAAGAAAGGATCTGGTGTGTGTGAAACAAGAAGTGACAGAACCTTCTCTCAGGATGCTCTGGAACAAAAGCTGAACTCTTCATTGCTTCTGACTTCTTAAAAATCATCTGCAGCCTCCCAATGGCACCGTGGTGCTCACTCAGTCCCTTATTGCAGACCACCAGAATTTTGGAGCAGCCATAAATCCTATTCCCTTCCACTCCACCAACATTCACTCAGTAATTCACAGCGGGCCAGGGAGGTTACTACACCTTTAAGAGTGAAATCTCCAAGCAGTGCTGTCTGTTTTGTTTGAGATAGCAAAGTGATTGTCCTTTGGGCTGTCTGGCAACCCCTTGTGTCCCTTGGATTTATCTCACACACATGATGCAGCTTTGTGGAAGACTTTGCATTCCTCTGCTGGGATGATATGAGTTTGTATCTAAATCTGTTCCATATGACCCACCTCACATGGTTAGTGTCTCGCCTATTCACTTGTAAAGGTCAGGAAGTATTTCAGCTGAGGCTTCAAAGTCAAAGGGTTTGTTAATAAAAAGAAAAGAAGAAAAAAAAAATCCTCCTGATAGAGTCAGGAGTCCATAAAGATGTTGCCACCATTCCTTATCCTTTTGGAGAGGACCACACGAGGCACAGGTGCAAAGGGTGAGGCTTGCTGTGTGGGTGCAGTGTGAAGGGTCTCACAACCTTTCCACCTTAGATGACTGAGCCTTCAAACAATCTGGGATAAGGAAAATCCTTCCAAGTCCAACTAAACCTGCTAAGCCAAGAGAAGAGGGTTTCTCACCAGATTTCTAACAAGTAACAATGCTGTCTGAACTCACTGAGGCTCTTGTTTTACCTCTGGCCCATCAAAACCTGGAAACGCAAAGCCCTGCAGAAAAGCTACTGAAAGCTCTCCTTACAAAATGCAACACTTAAAACCACTTCCAAACCATATCCAAAAGCCTCCAGGATTATCCATCCTCAGTAATGAGCTCCTGGAAGCCACCAATATTGACCCTACTTGTGTTAACCAGATTGCCCTCACCGTGTGGTAACCTTGGTGGAGGTACTCAGCTCAACACAGGCTGCAATCAACACTTCACAACGAGTACAACCTGGCAGTGAGTTTATCTCCAGCAAGCCAGCACAGCCTCACAGCACATCCAGTGTCTCTTTGGGAGATGCTGACAGACATCATTCCCCAGCCTATCTCAATCAGTTCAGCAGAAGAGACCCTTTTGGAATTTGAGGGATGGGTACAAAGCGTCCCTGCCCTTTCCTACCCTAGGCGAGGATTTTTAGACTTTTTATCTCTTAAATATTTGAAGTTTCAAAGTGTGGAACTCAAGGCAGAGATCTTTACAGTGAGGGTGAGGAGACACTGGAGCAGGCTGCCCAAGAAGGCTGCAGATGGCCCTCCCTGGAGGTGTTCAAGGCCAGGTTGGATGAGGCTTTGAGCAAGTGAGAGGTCTGCCTGCCCACGGCAGGGGCTTTGGAACTGGATGATCTTTAAAGTCCCTTCCAACCCAAACCATTCTATGATTTGAAAGCAATGAACAGAGGGAGCCAAGTTTGCAGCCAGGTCTGCTGCACTGATTCCTGAGAGGCTGGATTTATGCTCAGGGTATGGCTGTGAGCACACAACTCTCCCAAGCCATCAACCCAGCATAAAAATTTACAGCACATCAATAACTCCATGGAGGCTGCCAGTGTCCGCAGCTCCTCTCAGACATCCATCACAAAACCTACCCCTGCCACAAGATCTTACTCTCCATAGGCATGCAGCTTGCAAGTATTGGCAGCCTCCTGGCCAAGCTGAAGTCCAAGTCAGTTTGAAAAACCATCATCAAGTTTCATTTAGGTCCTTTAAGAGAAGCCTCAGAGCTCCATGGCAACTCCCAAGCCCTTCAGGCATTCAACCTCAGCCACATCTGGGACAGGCTGGAGGTAGATAACCAAGACTGCTAATAAGCTACCAAACAGGCAGGTAGAACAATTTTAGTTTTGTTGTGCTCTTCCAGAGGCTTTAGAAACAGAGACTCAGTGACCTGAGAGGTCTTTCCCAACCCAGACAACTCTATGCTGCTGTGAAAGTCAGAGGCATCTGCTCTCCATACCGGCTCAGCATCCACAGAAGGAATCCAAGGCTCATTTACATCAGCACTGGGAAGATCATTGCCCCAATTTTTTCCTCTCGTTTAGAGAAAGCTTTTCCAGCCTTGTCTGTCCAGCAGCCCTGGTGGGTGGCCAGTGTTTTCACTGCTGTACTAGCAACCCCAGCTTCTAATCCCCCTGCTAATACCTCAGCCTGATTCGCTTTGCTGGCGATAGATAAGTCATGTTTCTGGGTCCCACACGGTGACCGGACACCACCTCTCCATGGCTTGCAAGCAAGCCCCATTGCCAAACAAAAGGCAGTCTGTTTGGTCACCCTTCCTTCAGAAAGGCTTAAGAACATTTTTGTCATTTCTGAACAGCTAATATCCTGCAAGGGGGGGGTGGGGGGAGAAAAGGGGAAAAAAAAAAGGAGCGGGGGGGGAAGTTGTCTAATCTCTTTAAATTTAATCTTTACTTTGTGAAAAATCTGAGCTCAGATGCTTAGTGCTGGACTATGTTCCATTAGACTAATTAGGTCAAGATTACCTACAACAGTATGACTCCACCAACTCAATATAAATTCCCTCCCTCCTGTGTCGTGAAATTTGTGCTGTTTGGAATTTTATTCCCTTTTTCTCCCTACGTCCTTCCCCCCTCCTACAAAGAGCACAAAGTGTGTGGGCAACTATGATTTAAAAAATCCAACAAACAAACAAAGCAAAGCCTGAATGGGCACTGCTGAAAGGATTCTCTTCCTGGTCCAAACCAGACAAAACAGGTACCCAAGGCGACAGCAGGGTTAGACTGGGTCTGAGGAAGAAGTTCTTCAGTAGGAGGGTGGTGAGACTCTGGAATAGGCTGCCCAGGGAAGTTGTGGATGTTCCCTCCCTGGAGGTGTTCAAGGCCAGGTTGGATAAGGCCTTGGGCAGCTGAGTCTAGTTGAGAGGTGTCCCTTAGCCATAGCAGGGAGGTTGGAGGAGATGAGCTCTGAGGTCCTTTCCGACCTGAACCATTCTTTGATTTCTAGTTAGCTGCAGGCTGCAAGCTTTCAGCAAGTCCAAGGTTCTGTAGCATTTTAGCAGAGTAGGTCTAAAGCAATTTGCTTTTCCTCCTGCAAGCACTCAAACCCAAGCGTAACCTCACACACTTATTTACCCAATGATAGCAAACGTGGGCTTGCTGTCATTTCCTTCTCTTAAAAACATGTTTTATCCAACTTAATGTGGAATTTATTCAAGACACAGGATCAGTTATTAATATGTTCTTTCAATTGTTGGAAGATATGAATATCTTCTTTGGCAGAACAGCATAATAGACCATTTATCAGTGAGGAAAGTCTCCAGAGAGAGGGAAGGAAAAAAAAATGAGAGATTTTGATTTCAAATACACATTTGCAGCTATTGGAAGAGAGTCAGGGTTTTTCTTGGAGAAAGATGTCAGTGAAGTAGAAAGATGAGGGAAACGCTTGTGTGTTACATAGGCTTTTCTCTGCTAGCAGACTGGTGCCCGTCTGGACAGATCCCTGAAGACATCAGCAGTCCCAATTAAATCACGAGCAGAGAGCTCTGCCTACACAGAGCTGATGTCTAGATCAAGACCTTGGAACGTCAGCTTCAACATTTCCCTGCCTATTGCATCACACAGCCCCTGCTGATAGGGCAAAGCCCAAGTGCGGGCAGGCACTTCCCTCCTCTCCCTGTTGTGGCGACTTTTACTGCCAAAGGAGGGGGGGAAAGAAAAAGGAACAAATCGAAACAAACAAACAAACTCCCTTCAACTTTAACCCCCCCTCCCAAGCGTGAAAGGAGTGAATTTGAGATGTGCTGCCAACGAGCTCAGGGTTAGCTCCCGAAGCTCAGCCTGACAAAATTCTCCAGCAATTCGGTGAATTCTACAGCTTCTACAGCTTGAAATCTAATACGGATTTGATCTCTCTCACACCAGCTCACAGTGAAGTAATAAATATTTCCCTGCAGAATAATTTTCCCGTAAGCGGAGATTTGCTGTAACCCAAATTGCAATTTACTCATTTCAGGGCATTTAAAAACTAAATCGGACTCCTGCTAGAGCTCAGATCACTGCGAGGGGATTCCAGGGAACAATTAAACCCCCAAACAGTCCCCACAGCAAGAAATTTGGGGTAGTTTTTGGGGGTTTTTTTTATTCACTAAGTTGGGGGAGGGGGGTTGATTTTTTGTTCTCTTTCTGGCCACTAGAAGACAGGAAAAAAAATAAGTTTATTACAAGGAAAACAATAAACAATGGTGGACTTTTAGAGCCTGGGTGGTTATGTTTAGAAGGAGCATTTAAAAATAAATAATTTGTTCAGGAACTAAACACAATCAAGCTTAGGTCAAACAAAAAACTTCTGCAAGTAAAACAATGAAAACTATACTGGGTACGGCAGAGTTCCCCTGCCTTGTAAAGGTTAATTCCCTTTCCTCACCCTCACAAATCCCANATATATATATACACTAAAAAAAACCAAAACATATTTGGGGAAGGTGGGCTTCCAGCAAGCACAAACAACACAACCCTTAATGGATTTTTTAATAACTCTGTGCCACACGGTAATAGGGAACCACCTGCCAAAAGCTCAGCAAGGTCAAGCAAGTGTCACATACATGCTCCAGCCAAAGAAATTCTCTGATCAGCTACTCTGACCTTCCACAGCCACCACCGCTGGAAACAGCCTCAGCTAGCAGCCCGCCCCGTTTACAGCCTGCTTCCTAGTCCCCTCTGCTTTCTTCTTCTCTATTTCGACTGGCACATTTTGTCGCCCAGAAGCACCTGAAAGCAAACACGAGCATTTTAGGATGCCCACGCTCGTCCCCTTCCCCCAGCAGCACTCTCTGCTCCCACCCCGACGGCGATTCCACGATGATTTGATGAGGGAGAGTGTCAGAACACACTGGCAGTGAATCAGACCCAAAGGCAGGCGGAGCAAACAATGCAGCGTGTGTGTGTGTGTGCCTGTTTGTGTAAAAATCAATCACTCCTGGCTTCTCCGGCTTTCGGCTGCCAACAGCTGAGTGGAGCCGCTGAGAGCCTGCGTGTGTCTGCACGGAGGGGGTCGCCCAGCACCGTTGGGTCAGCTGCCCCCACTCCAGGCTCAGCCCTGCACACAAAGTGGCTCTCACCAGCCCGTTCCCTTCGCAGGCACAGCTTCTACCCTGTCATCCCTGCCCCGTCACAGCACCGCCAAAGGGGCCTGGCGTGACCCCGGGCAGCCGGCACTGCCCGCTGGCAGCGTGGGCAGCAAGATGCAAGGGCACAGGCGTGCCCAGGGCCAGCCGCGAGTGCCCAACGTGCACCACCCAGCCAGGAGCACACAACCCTGCTACTCTACGGGCACATGGCCCAAGCTCTGCCTCCGCAGGGCTGGGCCACCACCCTCAGCTCCAAGCTGGGACACCATCCAGGCCATGCCTTGGCCCTGCAGCACTTGCACCCAGGCCTCGGCCTAGGCCATGACCCTCAGGCCAGGCTTCATCTCCAGGCTGGGTGTCACGGGTTCCATTGAATCAGCTGCTGCTATTCAACCCCATGCTGCTGCCGTGCCAGCTTCACAACGCCAGTGCTGGCTGGAGCACAGCACCATGAGGCTTGAAGCTCACACTGGAACATCAGGGGCTGCTGTGTGCTGGGGAACTGTTTGGTCACTGGCTGCTGCTTCTGCAGTTTGCTGCACTCCACCAACAGGCTCAGGCCGTTAGATCATTTCTAGCAAAACTCTTCACCTCAACACTTTATCTCAAGCGAGAGAGATTTTGTGTTGCTTTCTTTCCTGTCTGGGTGCAGCAAGAGACTGTGGGCCACAGCCTTCAAGCCAGGCCTTGGACCTGCAGCACCCAGCCCCCACCAGGCATGGCCCCACAGCACACAGCCCCCACCAGGCATGGCCCCACAGCACACAGCCCCCACCAGGCATGGCCCCACAGCACACAGCCCTCGCCAGGCATGGCCCCACGGCACACAGCCTTTGCCAGGCATAGCCCCACAGCACCCAGCCCTCACCAGACTTGGCCCCACAGCACACAGCCTTTGCCAGGCATGGCCCCACAGCACCCAGCCCTCGCCAGGCTTGACCCCACAGCACACAGCCTTTGTCAGGCATGGCCCCACGGCACCCAGCCCTTGCCAGGCTTGGCCCCACGGCACACAGGCATGGCCCCACGGCACCCAGCCCTCGCCAGGCTTGACCCCACGGCACCCAGGCATGGCCCCACAGCACACAGCCTTTGCCAGGCATGGCCCCACAGCACCCAGCCCTCGCCAGGCTTGACCCCACGGCACCCAGGCATGGCCCCACAGCACACAGCCTTTGCCAGGCATGGGCCCACTGCGCCCAGCCCTTGCCAGGCATGGCTCCACGGCACACAGCCCTTGCCAGGCATGGCCCCACGGCACCCAGGCATGGCCCCACAGCACCCAGCCCTCGCCAGGCTTGGCCCCACGGCACCCAGGCATGGCCCCACGGCGCCCAGCCCACACCGGGCTGCAGTCCCCGGGCCAAGCCTCCACCCCGCAGCACCCAGCGCAGGCTGGAGCGCAGGAGCCTCGCTGTGCCGTGCCGCCCAGCCCCGCGGGCGCAGCTCCCCTCCGGTTCCTCGGGGCAGGTCAGAATATTTAAACAGTTGTATATTCAAAGACCACAATGGAGGGAAGAGAATTACCTAAGGACAGGGTTAGCCTGTTTGATCAATGCATAATCAGATAACTGCCCCAGCTTTTTTTTTTTTTTTTTTNGGCTTTTTTTTTTTTTTTTTTTTTTTTAACAAGTCTTTAAGCAAAGATCAGCCACTCAAATTCTAATTCCTTTTGCTAATTAAGCAGCCTGTTAATTGCTCTCGGGGTCTCTAATGCCATGTCATTATGCTTTTTAACAGCCTGCTTGACATCAATAGGGCTGCAAGCTCCACACAAACAAAGCGGGCATCTAGCACTTAGTGAATTAGGCTAATGCCGGCATTGGAGCCGGGCACTGGCACGTCGCCTCCAGCGGGCGGCATTTCATTATCATTTCATCATCCCTCACGGAAAGGAAAGAGGAGGAGGAGGGGGGGGGAAAAAAAAAAAAAAAATAAGGGCAAGTTACAAATGTTCAACACTTACCAGAGCGGGCAGCAAAAAGTGCTGAACCTGAGGAAGAAGGCGCCCAGCGCGCCTCTAGGCCCTGTCGCGCAGCTCCTCGCCCCGGCTCGGTTCGCTTCCCCAGGGCCTTTTCTCGCCTCTCCCTCTTCACCTCACCGGCCCTGACCCGGTTCGCTTCCCCGGGCCCTTCCTGCTTCTCCTGTTCACATGCCCGGCCCTCCCAGGACGGGCCCGGCCCGGTTCGCTGCCTCGAGTCCTTCTTGACCCCTCTTGTTCACCTGCGCAGCCCGAACCGGTTCGCTTCCTCGAGCCTTTCTCGCTTCTGTTCACCTGCGCAGCTCGGCCCGGTTCGCTTCCCTGGGCCCTTTTCGCCTCTCCTGCTCACCTGCGCAGCCCGAACCGGTTCCCTTCCTCGAGCCTTTTTCTCCTCTCCTGCTCACCTGCGCAGCCCGAACCGGTTCCCTTCCTCGAGCCTTTTTCTCCTCTCCTGCTCACCTGCGCAGCCCGAACCGGTTCCCTTCCTCGAGCCCTTCTCTCCTCTCCTGCTCACCCTTCCCAGCTCTCCGGGGACGGTCCCGATCCGGTTCGCTTGTCCCGGGCCCTTTCCCCCGCGACAGAGCAGTGAGGCGGCCGCGGGGTCAGCAGAGCCGGCCCGCGGCGGGGGGGAGCAGCCTGGGTTCAGCTCTGGCTCCGGGCAGGGCCCCATCCCCCGGCCGGGGGCTAAGCATAACATGTGGCTCCAGCTGAGGGACTCCGGTTTCCGCACTCCATTAGTGCGGGAGAAATTCCACCGGTGCGCCGCTGAGTGAGGGGCCTTGTCTGCCTGTCACAGATTAGTCTCCAGGAGGGCAGTGGCAGGCAGCGAGAGCTGCTCGCACCCCAGAGGGCTTTAACCATGACTTCTATTTCAGCAGGCATGCACGCACGGAACGAGGCGAAGCCGCCTGGGTTTTCAAGGCCGCCCGGGGAAGAAAAGCTGCCATCAAACGACGTGAAAGGCACATGGGCCCCTTCCTAGCAGAGCCCAGGGGAGGAATTGTTCCTGGGGTGCCAGGAGTGACTGCGAGCCGAGGCTGGGGGGGAGCGCAGAGCCTGGGGGGTGCCAGGGCACCCCAGCCCACGCTGCCAGCAGCTGCCCAGGCTGTTGGCTCGGGGTCGCCGTGGTGGGTGGCTCCTGCCCACACGAAATGGAAAGCGAAGGGCAGGAGGAGGCCTGGCCTGCAGCGAGCGTTCAGGGGATCCAGCACACGCCAAGGCTTTGAAGTGCTGTGAGCTTTACCCCACCGCAAAAACCCTGCAGTGCTGCCTCGCTCCCAGCCTCAGCCAGCAGGCACTGTGCCCCCTGACCATGGGAGACTCCAGTGCTACAGCTCTGCCTCAGCTCACATCTTCTCCCGAGCTGCTTTTATCGTTATTTTTGCAGTAAACAGAGCACTCCAACGCAACGCCTCCTGTTTGTGTTACCACTTGATCCTTGCAATGCAGGGACGGAGCTGCACAGCTGTAGGTGCAGGTAGTGGCTCGGGGCTCGCTCTGCAAAGCACCTGCTCCCTTTGGCCCTCAGAGCAAAGCCATGACCGTGCACCATGAGAGGTCAACTTAGAACTTCCAGGCCCTGAGAAGTGCAGTGAGGAATCTCGCTCTCATTGTGAGATCACCTGAAGATGCATCCATCTTCCCTGTTACTCAGCAGCCACCAGAGAGGGGAGGCAGCAGAGCTAGAAAAGACTTCTGATTTCTCTGCCTCTCAGGAGTAATCTTTACAGACAGCACAGAGATCCTGGCATGCTAAACATGCTAGGATCTGAATGACCCACGCTGCAGCTGAAGAGTCACTGCTATAAACACAAGGAAAATGTTTTCAGTTAGACTAAGAATATATAAATCTGTTTCTGCCTGCTGGACAGGAAAAGTTTGGGTTAAGTCCAAAAAAGCCATGAACAAGTTCTGAGACTGGTCTGAGATTCCCACTGAAGCAGAGTCAAAACAAAGTAACTAAAGCACAGCCCTGGATATGCCCAAACTCAGCTGCTCTTATTTCACTCTTTATCTTGACATCATGTAAAGAAATCACCAATAGAGTGAAGAGTTCCACAAAGATGTCTTGAAAAAAGAATCCAGTAGCATGATGAAAAGAACTCATATCCTAAAAAGAGTGGCTCCATGCACAAACCATCTCATCCCAGAGTTTCTTTCTCAAGAAAACAGAATTGCCAATCCTGAAAATGCTTACTCCTTGTGTTTCACCACTTGCAGCCCTGCAGATACTCTGAGGGTAACTCCTCATCTGGACAGAGCTAAGCACATTCCCAAATCGAAGCTCCAACAACTCCTTCTTAAACTACAAAGAGCAAATGCTACTATTTGAGGACTCAAAGCTCTTCTGCCCGAAACACTGAAGTGTGGTTTTGTGTTTTGCAGCAGAAATAAAAGGTGCTGATGTGCCTTAGCAGTTTGCAGCACGTTTGTTTGCCAGGCAGCTTAAATCATCAGGTGGAAGAGGTAGCAAGGGTTTACAAAACGCTGAGCATCAATTCATAGGACAATAAATAACTGCTATTAAAAGCTGAATTTGAGGGGACTAACTCCTTTCTCTCGAGGAACAGATGTTTGTTTTCCACTGGCAGGCTGTTCGCTGGCTCTTGATGCAGAAATTTGGTGTTTGGACAAAACAAAATCTCGGTCTGGGCTGTAACAGTCCCAGCGCTTTCCTTCCCGTCACAAAGCATCAGCAGCCCTGCCTCTCCCTTGGAGCTCTTCACACAGATTCACCCTCCTTTGAGCTGCATTTTAGAGCAATTTGCCTCCCAGGCTCTCTTGGATCTTAGATAATGCTGGATAGCATCCAGGGGCTGCATCTTGGTAGAAACATCAAACTTCAGCCCTGATTCTGAAGTCCAGAAATTAGCAAGCTGCACACAGCCCTGTCAAGATAACTGCACAGATGGGTCAGGAGGCCACACAGGGCACTGGAGCATCTGTGCTATTTTTAGGATCTCCGAGCTGGGAGCAGAGTGACAGAAACCATCTTTCAGCACAAAAAGTCCAGCACAGACAAGTGGCTGAGGCTCCGAGCCCTCAATTCAGTACCCACCCAGGTTTAAATTCCAGCACTCCAGGTTAAGCAGGGAGAAATCTGAACCTGCACCTTCACCCCAAGCCATTGCCTTGTTTACTGAGTATTTTGGAGATCAAACCTCTTTAGATTTTAATGCTGAAAGAGCTCCGTTTTGTCCCTGGATAACCTTAAAGCAACTGTTATGAACTGGGATATTTTTCCAGTAACAAAGTTCTTGCTCCTCAGCACACTGGAGCCAGGCTTTAACCCAGAGCTACTCATGCACCCCTTCCCCACTGCTCTATCATATCTTCTTCTGCTCTTCAGTGCCATCCATCTTTCACTCAGCCTCTTCCCTCTCTCTTTTCCTCCACTCCTTCCTCTGTCCATTCTCAGGCAGCAGTAGCAATGGCCTCACTATTGCTAAGAGTTTCCATCTGGTTGCTATCTCTCTATGCTAGCTGCAGTCTGGGAATCTCTCCACGTTGCCCTCTTCCCCTCAGCATTTCCTTTGCAGCTCGGGCAGTGACAGGCAGTGCTCTTCAGACACAAGCATGGGCACCCCAGATATCTGCAGTGAGCTGGACCCACAGCCTCAAGCATGGGCACCTCAGATCTCTGCACTGAGCTGCACCCACAGCCTGGCATGGTCCTGTTCCAGCCTTACCAGCACAGCTCCTGTCAGACTACTTGGCCTTCCAACTTTGCCTTGTTCTGTTTGCTCACATCACTCCCTGCAGTTCAGGCCAGAGCTCCTCTTGGATGAGCCTCCTTATTAGCTGGGTTAAGAGACTCTTTTCAGCTTCATTTCCATTTCTTTTTCAAGTAAATTTTAGCACATCAGGAGGAGGGACAGAAATATTTAGTGTGTGACCTTCTGCATTGTGGGGTTGCCTAAGGAACAGCAATTGCTGATATCACAGAATTAACCCTTAGGCTTCTAGCTTCAGATTTCATTTATAAATGAGGAAAAAACCCATCAAGATCATAGAATCTTAGAACCATAGAATCAACGAGGTTGGAAGAGACCTCCAACATCACCCAGTCCAGCGTATCACCCAGCCCTACCCAATCAACTAGACCATGGCACTAAGTGCCTCAGATACATCTCCCAAATACATCATTGTCCTTCACAGAATGGTTTGGGTAGGAAAGGACCTTAGAGATCATCCAGTTCCAAATCCCTGCCATGGGCAGAACACCTCCCAGGTTGCTCAAAACCTCGTGCAAACTGGCCTTGAAAACACCTCCAGGGAAGAGGCATCCACAACCTCCCTGGCCAACCTGTTCCAGCGTCTCCCTGCCACCGCTATCAAGAATTTCTTCCTAATCTCCAGTCTGCATCTCCCCTCTTCCAGCTTCAATCCAGTGCCCCTCATCCAGTTACTACAAAGCCTTGCAAAAAGTCCTTAAAAAAAAAAAAAAAATCCTCAAGCCCTGAAAAAAAAACCAAAAAACCCCAACAAATCCTCCAGTGGAATCAATCTGAGGTCCCTGTGCGTGCCCCGCTAGGTACAGCTATTTATGTGCACGCACATGACAGGTAAAACTGCATGCACACAGAGCAGGATTTTATGCATCTCCCATGTCTGCTGCAGGATGGCAACACAATTAAGTCCCCGTGACCAAGACCATTATCCATAGAGTGGGTAAAATGAGATGTCCACAGCGCGCTGCCGAGTCCTTCAACACGTGGGAACAGAGGCCAGAAACTCCGGAGAGTCATGCAGCTAATGAGCAATAAATACACGCTGGCACACCCTCATCAATTTTAAAGTCTTGGTATGAAAAGAATGTAATTAATTAAGAGATGTTGATTTATTAGAGGTGACATAACAAGATGGATAGAGAAATCTTTTCACTCCAATCTGTCACGGTTTTCTTTTCTAGAAGGCGGCGCGAGAGTGACGCTGCCCTCCTTGGACACTCCCTCCCCACCACCACCACCACCACTACTATCATAAACTTCCTTTCCAACCCTTATTTGCATTTGGCACAACTGCATGTGAAGCGAAACAGTTCTAAATATATATATAAAAAAAAAAAAAAAAAGAAGAGGGGGAAAAAAAAAAAAAAAAAAAA
>VWZI01023716.1:1440163-1452242 GCA_013396835.1 Psilopogon haemacephalus | reverse complement strand
AAAAAAAAAAAAAAAAAAAAAAGAAAGAAAGAAAAAGCCAAACAACATTTCTTCTAATGTGATCCATATTCTGCCACATGCACATTTAATATAAAAGCTACGTTTGATATATACCGACGAGGAGTTTTTCTGTTTTAACTGAAAGCCTTTTGTTCTGTCAAGATTATAGGAGGATTTGCTTTCATTTTTCATGATGTTTCACTCAATACATCACTAACATTAGCAGGGCTTAATAAGCACCCACCTTCTCCTTTCCCCTCCACCCCTCCCCTGCCCTGCTTCAAGCTCTTTTGATGCCTGCTCCTCAAGAACCTTCAGATGTTTGACACTGCCTGAGAAGTGGCTTCTCCCTAGCCTGCTATCAGAGAGGAATGAAGAGGAGCAGCCTGCAAAACAGCCTGGTGGTAGCAGCCCCGTGAGCAAAATGTTTTGCAGCTTTAAATTCTGCCCTGGGTATGGGCTCTCTAATGGGCTTCCCTTCCTCCTTTGCTCTGCTTGCAGCTTCACATCTGGTTCTCTGCATTTTGAAACTGTGTTCATTTTTCACTGCTGCCCTTTGTCCCACACTTACTCGCTCTCGCCAAGGGCTTCATTTCACTTATTCAATAAGCAAGAGGCACTGCAGGCTGCAGAGAGCTGTAGGACAAAGCTCAAACTTCTCTTAGGCCTCAACAAAAAAATGAGCTTGTTCCTTATCAAGCACTTTTTTTTTTTTTTTTTTTAATCCCTCCACTGTTGCTTGTTGTTGGTTTGTTTGGGTTGCAGTTAATGTTTGCAGGTTGGGGTTGCCCAAACGGCTTCCAGTTCAAGCAGTTAAACAAAAGTGGATGCAGCAAAAAAATCTGTTACCTGCTACCAGAAGAGCCTGGTGCTAGAAAACACAGCAGCAACCAAGCTGGGGAAGGGTCAGGAGAGCAGAGCTGGGAAGGAGCAGCTGAGGGACCTGGGGGGTTCTTCATTCTGGAGAAGAGGAGGCTGCGGGGAGACCTCATTGCTCCTTGTAAGGAGGCTGCAGTGAGGTGGGGGTTGGTCTCTTCTCTCTATTAGCAGGTGATAGAAAAAGAGGAAATAGCCTGAAATTGTGCAAGGGGAAGATTAGATTGGAGATGAGGAAGAATTTCTTTGCTGCAGGAGAGGCCAGTGATTGGCACAGGCTGCCCAGGGAGGTAGGGGAGTCCCCATCCCTGGAGGTGTTCAAGAAACCTGTGCCCGTAACACTTGGGGACATGATTTGATGATTCTTCATCCTTTTACATCCACAATACTTGGCCCTGCCTGCAAACAGTACTCCTGAGGTCCTGCCTCCTTCCTTCCTACATCTACACTCATGCAAGCTCTGTGTTGCCTCACATTTTCATGCCTCTGGCTTAGTGCACTGGAGCCCAGACAGGACTTTTCAGACCAAGTCACCCCTCAGCCTGTCCTCCAGCTGCTCCTCACCCTCTCCTCCAGCCACCTCTCCAATTGCTGTGCTTTACTGCACAACCAAGCTGGAGAGCAGCAAGCAGCCATGAAGTCTTTCCTAACACAGGATTTTTGACACATTAGCAACAGGATATAGCAAGCTTGCTAATCTAAGTACCAAAGAGATCTTCTTTGGAGAAGAAAGAGCAAGGATGAGATGTCTCAAACTTAGTTACTGTGCTAGCAACTTAGTATCTGCAGATGAAATTATTTAACTCTCACAGCCTGCCTTCATTATGCCACAACCCTGAGTCAAGCACGGTTTTTTTTTTTTTTCTTACTAAATCATCATCCCACTGTGGCACCAGTATTAACAAAACCCTCCTGTAAAACTCTGAGGTTCAGGTTTTTCTCTTAGCTTGCTGATGGTCTCTGTGTGACACCCAGCCTCCTCCTGTTGGGAGCTCACCTGATGCTGCAGTCTGGTGGCACTCACATTGTATAAAGATAACAAATAAATACAAAAAAAAAACAAACCCCAAATTAAAAAAAATATATAACAGATAAAGACAAAGAGGGCAAAGAGAATTTAAACTATCACCTGGTAGAAATGCCAAGTCCTTCAAAGTTAAGCAGTGCTGACATTGTGAGCATTCAGAGGACTGCTGAGAGAGTTGGGGCTCTGCAGCCTGGAGAAGAGAAGGCTGCCAGGAGACCTTGGAGTGGCCTTCCAGTATCTGAAGAGAGCTACAGGAGGGGTGGGGAGAGACTACTGACAAGGTCTTGTAACGACAGGACAAGGAGGAATAGGCTTAAACTGGCAGAGGGGAGATTGAAACTAGATGTTAGGAAGAAGTTATTTGCAGTGAGGGTGGTGAGACAGTGGCACAGGTTGCCCAGGGAGGTTGTGGAGCACAGAATCACAGAATATGATCTTCAATCGCATTCTCTGCTTCTGTGATCCATAACCTCCCTAGAGGTGTTCGAGGCCAGGTTAGATGAGGCCTTGAGCAACCTGTTCTAGTGGGAGGTGTCCCTGCCTATGGCGAGGGGGTTGGAACTGGCTGAGCTTTGAGGTCCCTTCCAACCCAAACCATTCTATGATTCTGTGATCTCGTTAGTAACTAGATTCTACTTCATACCTTGGGGCCTTAAAAAGCACAGAACATAAAAGTTGGCAAAACAGCTGCTTCTGTAACTGCTGCATCGGAGGGGAAAGCAAAGAATGACAGGGAACGATAGGTGTTGGTGGGGTTAGTGTCTCTCCCCAGCTTCTAAGTAAATATCCTTTGAGCCAACAGAAAAAAAAAAAAACCAACCAAAAAAACCTGTGAGAAACCTGTGATGCCACACTCTCAGCCTTGGGTGGGCTCTAACCAATGGGAAAAGCCACTACAGCAACACGGGATGAGGGGTGTCTCACATCCCTCACCATTCTCATTTGATCCATGACTACTTCTGTCATTAACAGGAACCTTACATCCCAGCTAACTTTTTGCCTGGTGTAATTAAGAGCAGGCACCTGCACTCCTTGTCAGCAGCAGCAGCAGCCCCTGGGTTGCACAGCCAAGGGAGCAGCCAAGAGCCCATCCACCTGCTTTGCTTTTGCCTAACCTAAACCATTCATTCTCTGATTCTATGGAGCATTAAATCCCACTGCCTGACCACCTTCTGGTCTCATCACACTGCTTTAGCTTCTGTCTGCTGTCGAGGAGTTTTTGAGGGAGTTACCTTAATACCTCAACCACATTTCTAAGCCCTTGGCTCTTGTTTACTGCTGAAGTTTGAAGTGTGGATGAGCTTTTCACGGGCAGCCCAACTATATTTACACTTGTTCCAGTCCCTGGCAACTTAAGCCCATAAGTCAAAGTGAACAACTGGTGACAGTAATGAGGCTGCAGAAGAATGAAATCGGTGGTAACTTGCATCCCAGGGGGGAAAGTGTTGATGATGGAAGAGGGAAACTTAATATTTGTGAAATTAAAGAATACTGAATAAACAAGAGGTCTAGAACAGCCTGGATCCATCTCTGTAATTATTTAGGGTTTGGGGTGTTTTGTTTTGTTTTGGTTTTTTTTTGGGGGGGGGTGGGGGGGGTGGGGTTAAACTAGAACCTGACTAGTAAAAGTATTTCTATTCCCCAGCCTCCTGCGGGACCCAGAAAGCACAATATGAAAAACCTCAGCCTTACTCTTAGGGGGTCTGGGAGGGGCTGGATTGCAGAAAGCATCTTTAGGGAGCTGGATTAATGCCTTGGTCTTCAGATACCACCAAGCCACCATCATGAGGCATCTAGTCAGCAGCATCTGCTGGAGGGGACCTCCCCACTCAGAGACCCCGCTATAAGAAGCCTGTGTTTGGAAAGGACCACCCAGGAAACCGGGAGAGAGAAGGAAGAGGGTTAAGGAGAAAGCTGAGAGGCAAAACCTGCTCCCTTGTTCTCTGTTTGGTCACTGAAACTAGAAGACTTCCCAAAGCGTTTCAGGGATGATATTAGGATCTCTACTGGAAGACAAGAAGAAAGGGGAAGGAGTCAAGGGAAAAAAAAAAAAGGTGAGGGGAGACGAGGACGAAACGGAGCAGCTAATTTGTGTGCACCAGGAAGCTTTTGTGACTGGGCTGCCTGCCCCCACCAGGGACCTTTGCAAGCCTTGCACTTGTTGAATTTGGTCGAAGCACAGTTGCACATCGCTTGGCGGCACATTAAATAGAGCTAAAAGGGAGGGAAATAAAATAAAGCAACCCTAAAAGCCAGCTCTGAAAGTAGGTGGCTTTCAGCTCTGCTTCTGCTCCATCCGAGCTCCAACTGTTTAGGTTTCCAATTGTCAGATTTTTTTTTTCTCCCCCTCCCCATTCTTCCTGCCCCCCCTTTTCCCCTCCCGTCCGAACAAATCAGCGCATGAATATTTACAAAGAGGCGGAAGAAGGTAATTGTCCCCTGAGCTCTTTTCAATTGAAATATCATTTCAAGCTGGAATCACGTTAAAGATAATTAAAAAGGATTCCAAAAGGGACAAACCCATCCCCGGCTCACCCGTATGGCAGCACAATGGGCCACCACTGTGCGAGCGAGCAAGCCTGATGGCACTTTATTTAACACGTCTGTCTCGCCTTGATGAGCAGCTCGTCTTGTGAATCAGGAGGAAGACTTTACCAGAGGACCAGCAAGGCTGCCAGACACAGCCTGAGACTGTTCATGAAAGGGAAACAGCGAGAGCTCTCCGCAGCGCAGGGCACTGTCCCACTCCGGCGCAGCATGGAATCGATATCTCCCGAGATGAATTCACTGCCCAAGTTTGGAAGGGGGGGGAAAGGCGGTGGAGGGAAGGAAGAGGAAGCATTATGCATTGATAAAAAACTGCAGCAGCAACCCCGGCATCACCAGGCTAGCAAACTTTGCCAGGAGCAAAGAGAAAACGCAGGCTATTAAATCACGGCTCCCGCTCGGCTCCCTCTGCAAGATCATTTCTGCCAATGCAGAGAGTTTTCTTAAAGCGTGTCCTCTATTAGCACTTGATTGCATTCAAATTAGGGCTGCAATAAAGACAAATGACTGTGGCGGGTCCCGGGCATTTTTACTTGTCAAACGCGAGGCACAGGCTGGCCCTGGTGCGCAGCTGGCTGGGAGGGTAACTGCTGCGGCAGCCTGGGAGATGCTAAGTGGTACCTTGGAGCTCCCTGCAGCCTCGGAGCTGGGCGAAAGGCTCCTGAGCACGCAAAGGTTCCTGATTCCATGCAGCACACACACACACACAAACCCCTGCTGCTCCCCCAGCCAAGGAATCCTTTGGCCGCTCACTTTTGGTCACAGACACCTCCAAGCTCGCTGCTTTTTTCTTCCAGGAAGCGAAATGAGTCGATCCCTTGGAGGTGCNTAGAGCCTCGGTGAAGCAAGACATTCATTATTAAAGCTGAGCAGAAAGGAGATGGAAGCACTTCTTGAGAGTCTCTAGGCTTGCCCCCACCCCACCACCACCCATATGATGTGCAATTTCTCTGGCCCAAGCAACCGTGTTACAGGGGGAGAGCAGCCAAAATAAATGCAAAACGCTCTGCTTCTTCCTCTAGCTTCTCTGAGCACACGTTATGCCTAAATGACAGGGCAGGGGAGAGAGAAAATAAGGAGAAAAGATAATAAGAGAGGAGGTTTCTGCTTGTTAGTGGGGTTAAACTGCTGGTGTTCACCAAAGAAAAAAGTAAAATCAGAAGAACAGGGGCAAGGTTTGAGATCTATGGAAAATGGCTTCACTTTCTCGTTCTCAGAGTATCATTTCTATTATTTTAGTGCTGTCTGACAACCAGAAGCAGTGAGATCATGGCAGTAACCAAGCCAGCCAGACAACACTGAGACTAAACTTCACTCTGCCTGCCCCTTCTCCCCCACTGCATCCTCCCCCTCCCCTTTCCCAAATCTGATTTCAAGCCAGGTCAGCTCCCATGGAGCAGAGATCCTCCACTGGCTACTCCCTTCTCTAACCTCCTTGTCTCCAGCACTAAAAGTGAGGGGTAGAAGCATTCCCTCTTCCCTGGTGCTCTGGGAAAGAGGGAGACAATCAGTCAAGAGAGTATTTAGGCAGCAAATTACAACCATAGAATTGTTTTGGCTGGAGAAGAGCTCCAAGATCACTGAGTCCAACCATCAAGCACACTACCACAGCCATCAAACCACATCCTTAAGTGCCATGACCACAGGTTTCTTGAACACCTCCAGAGATGGGGACTCCACCACCTCCCTAGGCAGCCTGTGCCAAACCTGACCAAAGTTCCAGCTCCATGATGGCCCTTCTGCCTTGGCACTTGCCTTTCAGCTCCTCTCTTGCCCTCAGAACACATTACTGCCATAAGAAAAGAGGTTCCCCCACCCCAACAAGGGGAGCAAGCAGGGGCAGGACATGCAGCTGGGGTACAGGAGCTGGTTTGTTGTAGACTCTTTATGTCATGAGCCAGGTAGGAATCAAATCTTGGCCTGCCCACTCCCCAGTTTACCTTCAGACACTGGGCAAGAGGTCAACTGGAGGGAAATGGAGGGGAATGGGAAAGCTCCTGGGGTGACTGGGAGGTGCAAGGATCATCACAAGTAGAAGGGAGATCCCAAAAGATTTAATCCGACCTTTCCCATTTCTGGAGGCATGGCACAGATCTGCAGAGGGCTTTTTTTGTCTGCACAAGTTAGCAGTACTACATTTCCCTTTAAGCTTCATCAAGTTCATCAACTCTTAATTTGCTTGGCATCAGTGTTTATGAGACAAGGAAAGCTGAGTAGGGGGGACACATGCACAGCCTCTGGGAGGGGGAAAAATTAATCTCTCTTTAAACTGGTTTCTTTCTAGCACCTCCACTCAAACTGAGACCACTTCATTTTAATTAAACACTTCCGCCCTTAATAATATTTACATTGTTGACAGCTAAATTTCTCCTTTCTTTGTTTCTCTCTATATTTTGCTTGGAATTTAATTTGCTTTTGGTGTTTTAGATGTTTTTTTTTTCCCCCTATTGTTGTTATCAAATACCCTGCATAGAAACCTTCCCATAGCATCCTTAGAGGTTTCATTTCTACACCAGCAGCTTGTTAGGCTCTAATGATAATTAAAAAAAGCTTTCCAAAGAGTCCCTTCAGATGAGATAATGCCTATTTATCTAAAATATCAAATGGTGAGAGAGAAATATCAACAGAGAAACTGATAGGCACACAGGAGGCTTTTCTTCCCTTCTCTTTCTGAGGAGACTTTAAAGCTGAATAAACACCTTGGAAAAGCACAAGCAATATAGAGATCTCCTGGGTTCTGAACCTGACCTCTCCAAGTTCAAAATGCACATTTCCAAGGCTGATCCTCCAAACCCCTTGCTCACAACCAGCACTCCTCCCAGTTTCATTCTTGGGAGCCCTTCCGTCTGATCTCTAGGATGGGTCCTACTCAAGTTCAGTCCTTTTCCTGGTTTCTTGCATTCCTGCCATGGCTCCTTAGCATTAATTTCATGCTGGTGATGATTAGCATATAAATCTAAAAGCATATGTTGGGCTGTCCAAGGCATTGATATTTTTTTTCCCCCCCTATTCAATATGACATTAATCTCCCTGGCTCAGGTAAACAACTAATAGCTATTAAGGAGAGTGCAATCCATCAGGGAAGAGTTAACCCTTTGGAGCAGGTGGAGCAGAACCTGACAGCAATGGCTGGTTTGGATGAAATAGGCTCAGCACAGCAGAGTAGGGCAATTCCTGCCCTCCCATTTCAGGCTGTAGCTAGAGTCAGCCCTTCCACTCCAGGCAGGGTGCAGCTCACAGCCAGGATGCCCAACCCAGCCTGGGAGATATCCCCAGCAACCTCCCATAGTCTCCTCTATTGCTCTTCCCAAACCTGTTGGAGGGGGGCAAGGAAAGAGAGGGTTGAGATGGGGAAACAGAAGGGAAAGATCTGAATCTGAACACTGATATGCAAAAAAAAGAGAGACCCATCAGGAAATTTCCAGCTTCGTTTGTGTCAGCTGAGGGTGGTGGCAGACAGCTCGGCAGAGCCATGCCAAAGGCTTCCGGGCACTAACAATTGATACCTCCAAGAGGTGAAGCAAGCACCAAGCCTGACAGTGCCTCCACTTCACAGAGGCACAGTCTGGGGCACAGCTGGGAAAGGACCCCGAGAAGAGAAGATTCCCTTTAGCCTTGCAGCACCCAGGCTGCCCAGAGCTCCTCTTCCCCGAGAAGAGGAGGTTCCCTTTAGCCTGCGGCACCCAGGCTGCCCAGAGCTCCTCTGCCCCGAAAAGAGAAAGTTCCCTTTTGGGCAGCCTGGGTGCTGCAGGGCTGAGCTCCTCTCCCCCGAGAAGAGAAGGTTCCCTTTAGCCCTGCAGCAGGCAGGCTGCCCAGAGCTGCCCTCGCAGCCCAGGTGCCCCCTGCGCTGCAGAGGCTGCAGAGGCTGCAGGGCGAGCCGCAAGCGCCGCCGCTATCAGCCAGCATCTGTCTGCTGCCCATGCCGACGCTGCTCACAAGGTCTCCAGCTCTCTCCTGATAGAGTATTGATCCCCCGGAGTGCAAAGTCCAGCATGCCATTAGTCCAATCTGTTTTCAAGCTGACACAATCCCATCATTTGTCATCTTCTCCTGTCCCGCTGTGTTTGTTTAGGAGCAGGATATTTGCTTTATCTGTCACTTTCCAATCCTCGCTGTATTCTTTGCCTGACACAGGGTTTATTGGGTCCACAGTTTTCTCAGAGTCATTAACAGGGGAGGTTTTGACACGCTGATGAGATCACTGGGAAATGATGGTGGTGATGGCTTGGTGAATTAGACTCAAAATGCAGCTTCTGAGCAGGGATGGGCTTTGCTTTAGACATTTCCCCACTGGAATCTAGATTCAAAAGAGCATTTCCTTTCTTACAGCAAACAAAATGATAGAGATAGGCCAGCAAAAGGCTGCAGGTGACTGAATTGGTAAGAATGCTCCAGAAAAAAAAAAAAAACAAGCAGCTCAGTAACTACCTTCAGAATGCCTTAAAGGAAGGATGGAGGTAGCTGCACCACCATCAGCAAGGGAAAGCAGAGCAGGCAGCTTGCAGGGGACATTCAGATACCTCAAATACCAACACCTCTTATGCTCGTGGTGTTACAAACCTGCAGCTTTCCTTTTAGCTTTCATATTTAAGAGAGGTTTGCATCTCATAGCACAGTTCACAGGCAACGTCATGGTTTGAGGGGTTCCAGGTTATGCCAGACTCTCTCAAAAAACTACAAAGACCAAGACCTGCCCCATCCAAAATCTGGTGAGAGCTCCATTTCATCATTTAATCTCTCTTACACAATGACAGAATGAGTTGGGTTGGAAGGGACCTTCAAGATTATCCATTTCCAACCCCCTGCCATGGGCAGGGACATATCCCACCAGTCCAGGTTGCTCAAGGCCTCGTCCAACCTGGCTGTGAGCCAGGGAGGAGGCATCCACAGCCTCCCTGGGTAACCTGTGCCAGTGTCTCCCCACCCTCATTCTAAAGAATTTCTTCCTAATCTCCAGTCTCAATCTGTCCTCCTCAAGCTTCAATCCATTGCTTCTTATCCTGTCACTGCAAGCCCTCCCCCAGCTTTCACACAGATTCCCTTCAGGTACTTCCCCTTTACTATCAGCAGGATAAATTTTAGTCAGGCTGCACCAAAATTCTTACCATAACCAACAATCCTCTTGCCCTTACAGGCACAGAAAGCACCACGAGAGCAGCATCTGTTTATCATCTGATGGCCAACATCTATAACCATTTTATGACCCATTTCTTTTAGCACAGATAACCCATACTGGAGCAGCAGAGTCTGGCATGCCTCGAGTGCCCACTGACGCAAGTAGTGCCCAAGTCAAACCCTGGGGCTCATATTTCTTCCCACAAAGCACCAAACCCTAAACCTGGGCTCAGTCTGAGGCTATTTCTTCTCACAAAGTACCAAACCCCAAACCTGGGCTCAATCTAAGGCTGATATTCCTTCTCATAGTGCACCAAACCCTAAACCTGGGCTCAGTCTGAGGCTGGTATTTCTTCTCATAAAGCACCAAACCCTAAACCTGGGCTCAATTCTTGGAAGTGGTGAACACCCTTACAGAAAGCTGCACATGAACTTTACAAATGCAAAGGAAAGGTTTTATTTTTCCCCTCCCTTTCTCTTCCAAAACCAGTGGGGTTTTGGTTGACTGGGATCTGCACTTCAAAAACGTTGCCATTTCCATTGGAACTTGATGAGTTTTGTTAGTGCAGGATCTTAACCTAAACACAAGCAAGAAAACCCTCCCCAGGGCTAGGAAGGCCCCGGCACAGTCCCACACTTAGCTGAGTGTTTAATTACAGAGGGCTGCAGGCACCCAGGAGCTGGAGCTGCAGCTCAGGCACCTCCCAGCCAGCAAAACCAGGGCAGCCCTCATAAGAGCCTCACAGGAGTGATTATCCTTCCCCATTCCCAAAGTTCAGAGTGCTCCCCACTCCCTTTGGTGGAGCAGGATCATCACAGCACATCTGCCAGCCTGTGCCCCGACGTGGGCAGGTCTGGTACAGGCTGGCCCTTGCTGACAGTGGCTCATTGTGAAGGGAGGGGTGGAGGGGATGTGCCAACTGGAACATGAAAGGCTTTTATTCCTTCCAAGGCAATGCAAAGCCTTAGAATTGTGCCGAGCACCATCCAGAATAACTCAGTGAACAGGAAAATAAACAGCTAAGTGGATGCAGAAGGCTTCAAGTCATCTGGCCCCAGGTTTTTCAACAGTGTCAAGTGATTTTTGTGTCTAAGAAATTTCCTTTCACCACCAGCTCGGGCAGTGGTGTGTGCTAAGAACCAGCTGAAGCTTCTGCATTAATCTAAACCCTGCCCAATCTCCAGTCACGTCGGAGAAATTCTCTCCCTCTCCACAACTTCTGAGTTTTCCAATCCTGTTTGATAGGGAAAGGCTTATTATTGATTAATCCACCCTGGAGGGGGATGGATTGAGACTGGAAGTTAGGAAGAAATTCTTGATAGTGAGGATGGGGAGACACTGGAACAGGCTGCCCAAGGAGGTTGCAGATGCTCCCTCCCTGGAGGTGTTCAAGGCCAGCTTGGATGAGGCCTTGAGCAACCTGGGCTGCTGTGAGGTGTCCCTGCCTATGGCAGGGGGTTGGAGCTGGATGATCTTTAAGCTCCCTTCCAACTCAAACCACTCTATGAATCTATTAGCAAGGAGATGCTTGGTTTTCTGGAAGTGAACCAGAAAGTGCCGGAGGGGTTCCTTGCTGCTTGAGAAGCAGTGGGATTGCAGGTAGAATCATAGAATCAGTCAGGGTTGGAAGGGACCCCAAGGATCAGCCAGTTCCAGCCCCCCTGCCATAGCCAGGGACACCCTACCCTAGATCAGGGTCCCCACAGCCTCATCCAGCCTGGCCTTAAGCACCTCTAGGGATGTGGCCCCAACCACCCCTCTGGGCAACCCATTCCAGGCTCTCACCACTCTCATGCTCAACAATTTCCTCCTCACATCCAGTCTGAATCTCCCCACCTCCAGCTTTGCTCCATTCCCCCCTAGTCCTGTCACTACCTGATAGCCTCAAAAGTCCCTCCCCAGCTTTTTTTATTGGCCCCCTTCAGATCCTGGAAGGCCACACTAAGGTCACCTGGGAGCCTTCTCCAAAACTGAACAGCCCCAACTCTTTTCAGTCTGCCCTCATAGGAGAGGTGCTCCAGATAGCTGAGCTATTGGGAGCCAGGGCCCCTGCAGATTTTGGGGGCTTCTTTGAAGGGCACCTCCTCCAGAGCTGCCAGAGTTATCCCCAGTCCAGGCAAGTCAGAGCTCGTGGGTCCGGATGAGCTACTCACTCCAAACTGGAGCACATTCACAAACCACCCTGGCTTGTGTGAGGCAGCGAAGGCACAAGGAATATGAAAAAAAACACAGCCTCGGAGGGACAGGGAAGCAGGAAAGCAGAGCCTTGGAGACCTCTGTGAAAGATCCTTATTATCCTGCCCCAGATGGCACCAGCTGTACTCCTGGACCAACACTAAATGGCTGTGGCTTGTGCCAAATATGTACTTGAGTGGGTTGTACATGCCCTTTACAAATACAAGTTGAATGTTAATAGATACTGAATGAAACCCACTGCCAAACCAAACAGAGCCCCTGGATGGATCCAGGGGCAGGCAGGGGAGGGAAATTGCAGCTTGCAGGGGGGAGGCTGA